>CAAHFI011288855.1:0-12621 GCA_900893395.1 Euglena gracilis
CCAGCTGGACAGGCATCAAGCCAAAAAACTCACTGCCCTCCTGGAAATACAAGTCCACGAATGACCATAGACATAGTCTTCAAAACCAAATTGCTGTGGGCCATTTTGGGAGCAATGATGATCCCACGTGCTTGATCTTCTTGCCATTTCCCAAACAACATCCTTCAATCTTGAGAATGGTGGATTGGCCAAATCACATCATCTGACACTTCTGCGGAATGCATCTTCAATTCTCTGGGGAATCGGGTCCCCAAAATCTGGGGAATCTTCTGGTTGCCAGCTTGCTGAAAGCAACAACATCTGGAGTGACTTCCAACTTCTGGCAATCAATTTGACCAGCTGACCATCAACGTGATAGTCTTCTGACTTTGGCTGCTGCAGGCTGCCTCTGCTACCATGTTTCGTCCAGGGCACCACCCAATTCTTCGAATGGTCCTTCGAACTCAGGGCGTAGGATCGTTAAAACTCTTGCCCCTGCGGCGGCCCTTTTCAATGTGCTGTCTTCCCTTTTTCTTCGTATCCGCCCAGTTCATAACAGAAGCGTAGGGCACAAAAAAGGCAAAACCCCAGAATGAGAGCACATCCCCCAACACCCCCTACTCAAAATCGTAGCCGACTCCAAAACGGAGGCACGATTTGACAGGAAAAATTAGGGTGTGCTCGAAAATGTTTTCTTTTCCCCAATTGATTCACCCAGCGAAGAGGTCAGACACAGTGCACTCTGGGCTTTGGCATGGCTTCGGGGAACGGCCTTTTGGAGCACAGGACCCCTACTCACCCAGCCTCAGCACACAGATGCGAACAAAAACAACAGCACAAGGAAGTAGAGGTAGTCCAGGAACTTCAGATCAACTGTAAAATCCCATCCAAACACCTCTCCAGGCACCCCTCAAGGGTCCTCTTCTGGCTTTTCGCTTTGCAGACTTGGCATCTTCAGCTCAAAACTTGAACTTGCACTTCCTCAGCAGCAATTTCTGTGAGTCGACAATGTTCCGGTCGGCCACAGACATAAAAGCCAGCACATCCCATTTCAATGCACCAGCTGGACAGGCATCAAGCCAAAAAAAAACTCACTGCCTCCTGGAAATACAAGTCCACGATGACCATAGACATCAAGTCTCAAAACAAATTGCTGTGGGCCATTTTGGAGCAATGATGATCCCATGTGCTTGATCTTCTTGCCATTTCCAAACAACATCCTTCAATCTTGAGAATGGTGGATTGGCCCAAATCACATCATCTGACCAAACTTCTTCGGAATGCATCTTCAATCTCTGGGAATCGGGTCCCCAAAATCTGGGAATCTTCTGGTTGCCAGCTTGCTGAAAGCATCAACATCTGGAGTGACTTCCAACTTCTGGCAAATCAATTTGACCAGCTGACCATCAACGTGATAGTCTTCTGACTTTGGCTGCTGCAGGCTGCCTCTGCTACCATGTTTCGTCCTAGGGCACCACCCACTTCTTCGGAGTGGTCCTTCGAACTCAGGGCGTAGGATCGTTAAACTCTTGCCCCTGCGGCAGCCCTTTTCAATGTGCTTCTTCCCTTTTTCTTCGGATCCGCAGTTCATAACCAGAAGCGTAGGGGCACAAAAAAGGCAAAACCCCAGAATGAGAGCACATCCCCCAACACCCCCTACTCAAAATCGTAGCCGACTCCAAAACGGAGGCACGATTTGACAGGAAAAATTAGGGTGTGCTCGAAAATGTTTTTCTTTCCCCAATTGATCACCCAGCGAAGAGGTCAGACACAGTGCACTCTGGGCTTTGGCATGGCTTCGGGGAACGGCCTTTGGCACAGGACCCCTACTCACCCAGCCTCAGCACACAGATGCGAACAAAAACAACAAGCACAGAAGTAGAAGGTAGTCCAGGAACTTCAGATCAACTGTAAATCCCATCCAAACACCTCTCCAGGCACCCCTCAAGGGTCCTCTTCCTGGCTTTTCGCTTTGCAGACTTGGACATCTTCAGCTCAAAACTTGAAACTTGCATCTTCCTCAGCAGCAATTTCTGTGAGTCGACAATGTTCCGGTCGGCCACAGACATAAACAGCCAGCACATCCCATTTCAATGCACCAGCTGGACAGGCATCAAGCCAAAAAAACTCACTGCCTCCTGGAAATACAAGTCCACGAATGACCATAGACATCAAGTCATCAAACCAAATTGCTGTGGGCCATTTTTGGAGCAATGATGATCCCATGTGCTTGATCTTCTTGCCATTTCCAAACAACATCCTTCAATCTTGAGAATGGTGGATTGGCCCAAATCACATCATCTGACCAACTTCTTCGGAATGCATCTTCATCTCTGGGGAATCGGGTCCCCAAAATCTGGGGAATCTTCTGGTTGCCAGCTTGCTGAAAGCATCAACATCTGGAGTGACTTCCAACTTCTGGCAAATCAATTTGACCAGCTGACCATCAACTGATAGTCTTCTGACTTTGGCTGCTGCAGGCTGCCTCTGCTACCATGTTTCGTCAAGGGCACCACCCAATTCTGAATGGTCCTTCGAACTCAGGGCGTAGGATCGTTAAACTCTTGCCCCTGCGGCAGCCCTTTTTCAAATGTGCTTCTTCCCTTTTTCTTCGCATCCAGCCCAGTTTCATAAACCAGAAGCGTAGGGGCACAAAAAAGGCAAAACCCCAGAATGAGAGCACATCCCCCAACACCCCCCTACTCAAAATCGTAGCCGACTCCAAAACGGAGGCACGATTTGACAGGAAAATTAGGGTGTGCTCGAAAATGTTTTCTTTTCCCCAATTGATCACCCAGCGAAGAGGTCAGACACAGTGCACTCTGGGCTTTGGCATGGCTTCGGGGAACGGCCTTTTGGGCACAGGACCCCTACTCACCCAGCCTCAGCACACAGATGCGAACAAAAAAACAAGCACAGGAAGTAGAGGTAGTCCAGGAACTTCAGATCAACTGTAAATCCCATCCAAACACCTCTCCAGGCACCCCTCAAGGGTCCTCTTCCTGGCTTTTCGCTTTGCAGACTTGGACATCTTCAGCTCAAAACTTGCCACTTGCATTCCTCAGCAGCAATTTCTGTGAGTCGACAATGTTCCGGTCGGCCACAGACATAAACAGCCAGCACATCCCATTTCAATGCACCAGCTGGACAGGCATCAAGCCAAAAAAACTCACTGCCTCCTGGAAATACAAGTCCACGAATGACCATAGACATCAAGTCTTCAAACCAAATTGCTGTGGGCCATTTTGGAGCAATGATGATCCATGTGCTTGATCTTCTTGCCATTTCCAAACAACATCCTTCAATCTTGAGAATGGTGGATTGGCCCAAATCACATCATCTGACCAACTTCTTCGGAATGCATCTTCATCTCTGGGGAATCGGGTCCCCAAAATCTGGGGAATCTTCTGGTTGCCAGCTTGCTGAAAGCATCAACATCTGGAGTGACTTCCAACTTCTGGCAAATCAATTTGACCAGCTGACCATCAACGTGATAGTCTTCTGACTTTGGCTGCTGCAGGCTGCCTCTGCTACCATGTTTCGTCCAAGGGCACCACCCAATTCCCGAATGGTCCTTCGAACTCAGGGCGTAGGATCGTTAAACTCTTGCCCCTGCGGCAGCCCTTTTCAATGTGCTTCTTCCCTTTTTCTTCGCATCCGCCCAGTTCATAACCAGAAGCGTAGGGGCACAAAAAAGGCAAAACCCAGAATGAGAGCACATCCCCCAACACCCCCCTACTCAAAATCGTAGCCGACTCCAAAACGGAGGCACGATTTGACAGGAAAAGTTAGGGTGTGCTCGAAAATGTTTTCTTTTCCCCAATTCATCCCAGCGAAGAGGTCAGACACAGTGCACTCTGGGCTTTGGCATGGCTTCGGGAACGGCCTTTGAGGCACAGGACCCTACTCACCCAGCCTCAGCACACAGATGCGAACAAAAACACAAGCACAGAAGTAGAGGTAGTCCAGGAACTTCAGATCAACTGTAAATCCATCCAAACACCTCTCCAGGCACCCCTCAAGGGTCCTCTTCCTGGCTTTTCGCTTTGCAGACTTGACATCTTCAGCTCAAAACTTGAACTTGCATCTTCCTCAGCAGCAATTTCTGTGAGTCGACAATGTTCCGGTCGGCCACAGACATAAACAGCCAGCACATCCCATTTCAATGCACCGCTGGACAGGCATCAAGCCAAAAAAACTCACTGCCTCCTGGAAATACAAGTCCACGAATGACCATAGACATCAAGTCTCAAACCAAATTGCTGTGGGCCATTTTGGAGCAATGATGATCCCATGTGCTTGATCTTCTTGCCATTTCCAAACAACATCCTTCAATCTTGAGAATGGTGGATTGGCCCAAATCACATCATCTGACCAACTTCTTCGGAATGCATCTTCAATCTCTGGGGAATCGGGTCCCCAAAATCTGGGGAATCTTCTGGTTGCCAGCTTGCTGAAAGCATCAACATCTGGAGTGACTTCCAACTTCTGGCAAATCAATTTGACCAGCTGACCATCAACGTGATAGTCTTCTGACTTTGGCTGCTGCAGGCTGCCTCTGCTACCATGTTTCGTCCAAGGGCACCACCCAATTCACTGATGGTCCTTCGAACTCAGGCGTAGGATCGTTAAACTCTTGCCCCTGCGGCAGCCCTTTTCAATGCGCTTCTTCCCTTTTTCAGATCCGCCCAGTTCATAACCAGAAGCGTAGGGCAACAAAAAGGCAAAACCCCAGAATGAGAGCACATCCCCCAACACCCCCCTACTCAAAATCGTAGCCGACTCCAAAACGGAGGCACGATTTGACAGGAAAAGTTAGGGTGTGCTCGAAAATGTTTTCTTTTCCCCAATTCATCCCCAGCGAAGAGGTCAGACACAGTGCACTCTGGGCTTTGGCATGGCTTCGGGGAACGGCCTTTTGGGCACAGGACCCCTACTCACCCAGCCTCAGCACACAGATGCGAACAAAAACACAAGCACAAGAAGTAGAGGTAGTCCAGGAACTTCAGATCAACTGTAAATCCCATCCAAACACCTCTCCAGGCACCCCTCAAGGGTCCTCTTCCTGGCTTTTCGCTTTGCAGACTTGGACATCTTCAGCTCAAAACTTGAAACTTGCATCTCAGCAGCAATTTCTGTGAGTCGACAATGTTCCGGTCGGCCACAGACATAAACAGCCAGCACATCCCATTTCAATGCACCAGCTGGACAGGCATCAAGCCAAAAAAACTCACTGCCTCCTGGAAATACAAGTCCACGAATGACCATAGACATCAAGTCATCAAACCAAATTGCTGTGGGCCATTTTGGAGCAATGATGATCCCATGTGCTTGATCTTCTTGCCATTTCCAAACAACATCCTTCAATCTTGAGAATGGTGGATTGGCCAAATCACATCATCTGACCAACTTCTTCGGAATGCATCTTCATTCTCTGGGGAATCGGGTCCCAAAATCTGGGAATCTTCTGGTTGCCAGCTTGCTGAAAGCAACATCTGGAGTGACTTCCAACTTCTGGCAAATCAATTTGACCAGCTGACCATCAACGTGATAGTCTTCTGACTTTGGCTGCTGCAGGCTGCCTCTGCTACCATGTTTCGTCCAAGGGCACCACCCAATTCCACTGAATGGTCCTTCGAACTCAGGGCGTAGGATCGTTAAACTCTTGCCCCTGCGGCAGCCCTTTTCAATGCGCTTCTTCCCTTTTTCTTGGCACACTGTCAAGCCATTGAACCAGGAAATCAGGATCCGCCCAGTTCATAACCAGAAGCGTAGGGGCACAAAAAAGGCAAAACCCCAGAATGAGAGCACATCCCCCAACACCCCCCTACTCAAAATCGTAGCCGACTCCAAAACGGAGGCACGATTTGACAGGAAAAGTTAGGGTGTGCTCGAAAATGTTTTCTTTTCCCCAATTCATCCCCAGCGAAGAGGTCAGACACAGTGCACTCTGGGCTTTGGCATGGCTTCGGGGAACGGCCTTTTGGGCACAGGACCCCTACTCACCCAGCCTCAGCACACAGATGCGAACAAAAACACAAGCACAAGAAGTAGAGGTAGTCCAGGAACTTCAGATCAACTGTAAATCCCATCCAAACACCTCTCCAGGCACCCCTCAAGGGTCCTCTTCCTGGCTTTTCGCTTTGCAGACTTGGACATCTTCAGCTCAAAACTTGAAACTTGCATCTCCTCAGCAGCAATTTCTGTGAGTCGACAATGTTCCGGTCGGCCACAGACATAAACAGCCAGCACATCCCATTTCAATGCACCAGCTGGACAGGCATCAAGCCAAAAAAACTCACTGCCTCCTGGAAATACAAGTCCACGAATGACCATAGACATCAAGTCATCAAACCAAATTGCTGTGGGCCATTTTGGAGCAATGATGATCCCATGTGCTTGATCTTCTTGCCATTTCCAAACAACATCCTTCAATCTTGAGAATGGTGGATTGGCCCAAATCACATCATCTGACCAACTTCTTCGGAATGCATCTTCATTCTCTGGGGAATCGGGTCCCCAAAATCTGGGAATCTTCTGGTTGCCAGCTTGCTGAAAGCATCAACATCTGGAGTGACTTCCAACTTCTGGCAAATCAATTTGACCAGCTGACCATCAACGTGATAGTCTTCTGACTTTGGCTGCTGCAGGCTGCCTCTTGCTACCATGTTTCGTCCAAGGGCACCACCCAATTCCACTGAATGGTCCTTCGAACTCAGGGCGTAGGATCGTTAAACTCTTGCCCCTGCGGCAGCCCTTTTCAATGCGCTTCTTCCCTTTTTCTTGGGCACAGCACTGTCAAGCCATTTGAACCAGGAAATCAGGATCCGCCCAGTTCATAACCAGAAGCGTAGGGGCACAAAAAAGGCAAAACCCCAGAATGAGAGCACATCCCCCAACACCCCCCTACTCAAAATCGTAGCCGACTCCAAAACGGAGGCACGATTTGACAGGAAAAGTTAGGGTGTGCTCGAAAATGTTTTCTTTTCCCCAATTCATCCCCCAGCGAAGAGGTCAGACACAGTGCACTCTGGGCTTTGGCATGGCTTCGGGGAACGGCCTTTTGGCACAGGACCCCTACTCACCCAGCCTCAGCACACAGATGCGAACAAAAACACAAGCACAAGAAGTAGAGGTAGTCCAGGAACTTCAGATCAACTGTAAATCCCATCCAAACACCTCTCCAGGCACCCCTCAAGGGTCCTCTTCCTGGCTTTTCGCTTTGCAGACTTGACATCTTCAGCTCAAAACTTGAAACTTGCATCTCCTCAGCAGCAATTTCTGTGAGTCGACAATGTTCCGGTCGGCCACAGACATAAACAGCCAGCACATCCCATTTCAATGCACCAGCTGGACAGGCATCAAGCCAAAAAAACTCACTGCCTCCTGGAAATACAAGTCCACGAATGACCATAGACATCAAGTCATCAAACCAAATTGCTGTGGGCCATTTTGGAGCAATGATGATCCCATGTGCTTGATCTTCTTGCCATTTCCAAACAACATCCTTCAATCTTGAGAATGGTGGATTGGCCCAAATCACATCATCTGACCAACTTCTTCGGAATGCATCTTCATTCTCTGGGGAATCGGGTCCCCAAAATCTGGGAATCTTCTGGTTGCCAGCTTGCTGAAAGCATCAACATCTGGAGTGACTTCCAACTTCTGGCAAATCAATTTGACCAGCTGACCATCAACGTGATAGTCTTCTGACTTTGGCTGCTGCAGGCTGCCTCTTGCTACCATGTTTCGTCCAAGGGCACCACCCAATTCCACTGAATGGTCCTTCGAACTCAGGGCGTAGGATCGTTAAACTCTGCCCCTGCGGCAGCCCTTTTCAATGCGCTTCTTCCCTTTTTCTTGGGCACAGCACTGTCAAGCCATTTGAACCAGGAAATCAGGATCCGCCCAGTTCATAACCAGAAGCGTAGGGGCACAAAAAAGGCAAAACCCCAGAATGAGAGCACATCCCCCAACACCCCCCTACTCAAAATCGTAGCCGACTCCAAAACGGAGGCACGATTTGACAGGAAAAGTTAGGGTGTGCTCGAAAATGTTTTCTTTTCCCCAATTCATCCCAGCGAAGAGGTCAGACACAGTGCACTCTGGGCTTTGGCATGGCTTCGGGGAACGGCCTTTTGGCACAGGACCCCTACTCACCCAGCCTCAGCACACAGATGCGAACAAAAACACAAGCACAGAAGTAGAGGTAGTCCAGGAACTTCAGATCAACTGTAAATCCCATCCAAACACCTCTCCAGGCACCCCTCAAGGGTCCTCTTCCTGGCTTTTCGCTTTGCAGACTTGACATCTTCAGCTCAAAACTTGAAACTTGCATCTCCTCAGCAGCAATTTCTGTGAGTCGACAATGTTCCGGTCGGCCACAGACATAAACAGCCAGCACATCCCATTTCAATGCACCAGCTGGACAGGCATCAAGCCAAAAAAACTCACTGCCTCCTGGAAATACAAGTCCACGAATGACCATAGACATCAAGTCTTCAAACCAAATTGCTGTGGGCCATTTTGGAGCAATGATGATCCCATGTGCTTGATCTTCTTGCCATTTCCAAACAACATCCTTCAATCTTGAGAATGGTGGATTGGCCCAAATCACATCATCTGACCAACTTCTTCGGAATGCATCTTCATCTCTGGGGAATC
Organism: Euglena gracilis; assembly: GCA_900893395.1. NCBI lineage: Eukaryota > Euglenozoa > Euglenophyceae > Euglenales > Euglenaceae > Euglena > Euglena gracilis. The sequence goes on from CAAHFI011288855.1 coordinate 8,644, forward strand.
GGGTCCCCAAAATCTGGGGAATCTTCTGGTTGCCAGCTTGCTGAAAGCATCAACATCTGGAGTGACTTCCAACTTCTGGCAAATCAATTTGACCAGCTGACCATCAACGTGATAGTCTTCTGACTTTGGCTGCTGCAGGCTGCCTCTTGCTACCATGTTTCGTCCAAGGGCACCACCCAATTCCACTGAATGGTCCTTCGAACTCAGGGCGTAGGATCGTTAAACTCTGCCCCTGCGGCAGCCCTTTTCAATGCGCTTCTTCCCTTTTTCTTGGGCACAGCACTGTCAAGCCATTGAACCAGGAAATCAGGATCCGCCCAGTTCATAACCAGAAGCGTAGGGGCACAAAAAAGGCAAAACCCCGAATGAGAGCACATCCCCCAACACCCCCTACTCAAAATCGTAGCCGACTCCAAAACGGAGGCACGATTTGACAGGAAAAGTTAGGGTGTGCTCGAAAATGTTTTCTTTTCCCCAATTCATCCCCAGCGAAGAGGTCAGACACAGTGCACTCTGGGCTTTGGCATGGCTTCGGGGAACGGCCTTTTTGGGCACAGGACCCCTACTCACCCAGCCTCAGCACACAGATGCGAACAAAAACACAAGCAAGAAGTAGAGGTAGTCCAGGAACTTCAGATCAACTGTAAATCCCATCCAAACACCTCTCCAGGCACCCCTCAAGGGTCCTCTTCCTGGCTTTTCGCTTTGCAGACTTGGACATCTTCAGCTCAAAACTTGAACTTGCATCTCCTCAGCAGCAATTTCTGTGAGTCGACAATGTTCCGGTCGGCCACGACATAAACAGCCAGCCACATCCATTTCAATGCAACCAGCTGGACAGGCATCAAGCCAAAAAAACTCACTGCCTCCTGGAAATACAAGTCCACGAATGACCATAGACATCAAGTCATCAAACCAAATTGCTGTGGGCCATTTTGGAGCAATGATGATCCCATGTGCTTGATCTTTTTGCCATTTCCAAACAACATCCTTCAATCTTGAGAATGGTGGATTGGCCAAAATCACATCATCTGACCAACTTCTTCGGAATGCATCTTCATTCTCTGGGGAATCGGGTCCCCAAAATCTGGGAATCTTCTGGTTGCCAGCTTGCTGAAAGCATCAACATCTGGAGTGACTTCCAACTTCTGGCAAATCAATTTGACCAGCTGACCATCAACGTGATAGTCTTCTGACTTTGGCTGCTGCAGGCTGCCTCTGCTACCATGTTTCGTCCTAGGGCACCACCCAATTCTGAATGGTCCTTCGAACTCAGGGCGTAGGATCGTTAAACTCTTGCCCCTGCGGCAGCCTTTTCAATGTGCTTCTTCCCTTTTTCTTCGATTCCAGGAAATCAGCCCAGTTCATAACCAGAAGCGTAGGGGCACAAAAAAAGGCAAAAACCCCAGAATGAGAGCACATCCCCCAACACCCCCCTACTCAAAATCGTAGCCGACTCCAAAACGGAGGCACGATTTGACAGGAAAAATTAGGGTGTGCTCGAAAATGTTTTCTTTTCCCCAATTGATCACCAGCGAAGAGGTCAGACACAGTGCACTCTGGGCTTTGGCATGGCTTCGGGGAACGGCCTTTTGAGCACAGGACCCTACTCACCCAGCCTCAGCACACAGATGCGAACAAAAACACAGCACAGAAGTAGAGGTAGTCCAGGAACTTCAGATCAACTGTAAATCCCATCCAAACACCTCTCCAGGCACCCCTCAAGGGTCCTCTTCCTGGCTTTTCGCTTTTGCAGACTTGGACATCTTCAGCTCAAAACTTGCCAACTTGCATTCCTCAGCAGCAATTTCTGTGAGTCGACAATGTTCCGGTCGGCCACAGACATAAACAGCCAGCACATCCCATTTCAATGCACCAGCTGGACAGGCATCAAGCCAAAAAAACTCACTGCCTCCTGGAAATACAAGTCCACGAATGACCATAGACATCAAGTCATTCAAACCAAATTGCTGTGGGCCATTTTGGAGCAATGATGATCCCATGTGCTTGATCTTCTTGCCATTTCCAAACAACATCCTTCAATCTTGAGAATGGTGGATTGGCCCAAATCACATCATCTGACCAACTTCTTCGCGAATGCATCTTCAATCTCTGGGGAATCGGGTCCCCAAAATCTGGGGAATCTTCTGGTTGCCAGCTTGCTGAAAGCATCAACATCTGGAGTGACTTCCAACTTCTGGCAAATCAATTTGACCAGCTGACCATCAACGTGATAGTCTTCTGACTTTGGCTGCTGCAGGCTGCCTCTGCTACCATGTTTCGTCCAAGGGCACCACCCACTTCTTAGGAGTGGTCCTTCGAACTCAGGGCGTAGGATCGTTAAACTCTTGCCCTGCGGCGGCCCTTTTTCAAATGTGCTTCTTCCCTTTTTCTTCGATCCGCCCCAGTTCATAACCAGAAGCGTAGGGGCACAAAAAAGGCAAACCCCAGAATGAGAGCACATCCCCCAACACCCCCCTACTCAAAATCGTAGCCGACTCCAAAACGGAGGCACGATTTGACAGGAAAATTAGGGTGTGCTCGAAAATGTTTTCTTTCCCCAATTGATCACCCAGCGAAGAGGTCAGACACAGTGCACTCTGGGCTTTGGCATGGCTTCGGGGAACGGCCTTTTGGCACAGGACCCCTACTCACCCAGCCTCAGCACACAGATGCGAACAAAAACACAGCACAGAAGTAGAGGTAGTCCAGGAACTTCAGATCAACTGTAAATCCCATCCAAACACCTCTCCAGGCACCCTCAAGGGTCCTCTTCCTGGCTTTTCGCTTTGCAGACTTGGACATCTTCAGCTCAAAACTTGCCACTTGCACTTCCTCAGCAGCAATTTCTGTGAGTCGACAATGTTCCGGTCGGCCACAGAGACATAAACAGCCAGCACATCCCATTTCAATGCACCAGCTGGACAGGCATCAAGCCAAAAAAACTCACTGCCTCCTGGAAATACAAGTCCACGAATGACCATAGACATCAAGTCTTCAAACAAATTGCTGTGGGCCATTTTGGAGCAATGATGATCCCATGTGCTTGATCTTCTTGCCATTTCCAAACAACATCCTTCAATCTTGAGAATGGTGGATTGGCCAAATCACATCATCTGACCAACTTCTTCGGAATGCATCTTCAATCTCTGGGGAATCGGGTCCCCAAAATCTGGGAATCTTCTGGTTGCCAGCTTGCTGAAAGCATCAACATCTGGAGTGACTTCCAACTTCTGGCAAATCAATTTGACCAGCTGACCATCAACGTGATAGTCTTCTGACTTTGGCTGCTGCAGGCTGCCTCTGCTACCATGTTTCGTCCAAGGGCACCACCCAATTCTGAGTGGTCCTTCGAACTCAGGGCGTAGGATCGTTAAACTCTTGCCCCTGCGGCAGCCTTTTCAATGTGCTTCTTCCCTTTTTCCTTCGATCCGCCCGTTCATAACCAGAAGCGTAGGGGCACAAAAAAGGCAAAACCCCAGAATGAGAGCACATCCCCAACACCCCCCTACTCAAAATCGTAGCCCGACTCCAAAACGGAGGCACGATTTGACAGGAAAAATTAGGGTGTGCTCGAAAATGTTTTCTTTCCCCAATTGATCACCGCAGCGAAGAGGTCAGACACAGTGCACTCTGGGCTTTGGCATGGCTTCGGGAACGGCCTTTTGAGCACAGGACCCCTACCCCCAGCCTCAGCACACAGATGCGAACAAAAAACACAAGCACAGAAGTAGAGGTAGTCCAGGAACTTCAGATCAACTGTAAATCCCATCCAAACACCTCTCCAGGCACCCCTCAAGGGTCCTCTTCCTGGCTTTTCGCTTTGCAGACTTGACATCTTCAGCTCAAAACTTGAACTTGCATCTTCCTCAGCAGCAATTTTGTGAGTCGACAATGTTCCGGTCGGCCACAGACATAAACAGCCAGCACATCCCATTTCAATGCACCAGCTGGACAGGCATCAAGCCATAAAAAAAC
>CAAHFI011292908.1:0-15167 GCA_900893395.1 Euglena gracilis
AATAGCACGTAATTAACGACGCCGCCCAAAAACGTCATTTTCGGCCATTTTCGGCCGAAATCGGCTGCGCCGGCGCTCCAAAAACGAGCGCTCTGCCCCGGCTAGAGGTCGGCGATCCTTTACTGACTTTGCGAAGGGCGGCGGGCGGATAGGCGCAATTTTGCCCGCGGCGGCGTGCGTAAAACGCAGCAGTTACCGCCCGGAGGCGCAAAATAGCACGTAATTAACGGACGCCCCAAAAACGTCATTTTTCGGCCATTTTCGGCCGAAATCGGCTGCGCGGCGCTCCAAAAACGAGCGCTCTGCCCGGCTAGAGGTCGGCGATCCTTTACCTACTTTGCGAAGGGCGGCGGATAGGCGCAATTTTGCCCGCGGCGGGCGTGCGTAAAACGCAGCAGTTACCGCCCGGGAGGCGCAAAATAGCACGTAACGGACGCCCCAAAAACGTCATTTTTCGGCCATTTTCGGCCGAAATCGGCTGCGGGCGCTCCAAAAACGAGCGCTCTGCCCCGGCTAGAGGTCGGCGATCCTTTACCTAACTGTTGCGAAGGGCGGCGGGCGGATAGGCGCAATTTTGCCCGCGGCGGGCGTGCGTAAAACGCAGCAGTTACCGCCCGGGAGGCGCAAAATAGCACGTAAGTAACGGACGCCCCAAAAACGTCATTTTCGGCCATTTTCGGCCGAAATCGGCTGCGTCGGCGCTCCAAAAACGAGCGCTCTGCCCCGGCTAGAGGTCGGCGATCCTTTACCTAATGTTGCGAAGGGCGGCGGGCGGATAGGCGCAATTTTGCCCGCGGCGGGCGTGCGTAAAACGCAGCAGTTACCGCCCGGGAGGCGCAAAATAGCACGTAAGTAACGGACGCCCCAAAAACGTCATTTTTCGGCCATTTTCGGCCGAAATCGGCTGCGTCGGCGCTCCAAAAACGAGCGCTCTGCCCCGGCTAGAGGTCGGCGATCCTTTACCTAATGTTGCGAAGGGCGGCGGGCGGATAGGCGCAATTTTGCCCGCGGCGGGCGTGCGTAAAACGCAGCAGTTACCGCCCGGGAGGCGCAAAATAGCACGTAATAACGGACGCCCCAAAAACGTCATTTTTCGGCCATTTTCGGCCGAAATCGGCTGCGCGGCGCTCCAAAAACGAGCGCTCTGCCCCGGCTAGAGGTCGGCGATCCTTTACCTAATGTTGCGAAGGGCGGCGGGCGGATAGGCGCAATTTTGCCCGCGGCGGGCGTGCGTAAAACGCAGCAGTTACCGCCCGGGAGGCGCAAAATAGCACGTAAGTAACGGACGCCCCAAAAACGTCATTTTTCGGCCATTTTCGGCCGAAATCGGCTGCGTCGGCGCTCCAAAAACGAGCGCTCTGCCCCGGCTAGAGGTCGGCGATCCTTTACCTAATGTTGCGAAGGGCGGCGGGCGGATAGGCGCAATTTTGCCCGCGGCGGGCGTGCGTAAAACGCAGCAGTTACCGCCCGGGAGGCGCAAAATAGCACGTAAGTAACGGACGCCCCAAAAACGTCATTTTTCGGCCATTTTCGGCCGAAATCGGCTGCGTCGGCGCTCCAAAAACGAGCGCTCTGCCCCGGCTAGAGGTCGGCGATCCTTTACCTAATGTTGCGAAGGGCGGCGGGCGGATAGGCGCAATTTTGCCCGCGGCGGGCGTGCGTAAAACGCAGCAGTTACCGCCCGGGAGGCGCAAAATAGCACGTAATAACGGACGCCCCAAAAACGTCATTTTTCGGCCATTTTCGGCCGAAATCGGCTGCGCGGCGCTCCAAAAACGAGCGCTCTGCCCCGGCTAGAGGTCGGCGATCCTTTACCTAATGTTGCGAAGGGCGGCGGGCGGATAGGCGCAATTTTGCCCGCGGCGGGCGTGCGTAAAACGCAGCAGTTACCGCCCGGGAGGCGCAAAATAGCACGTAAGTAACGGACGCCCCAAAAACGTCATTTTTCGGCCATTTTCGGCCGAAATCGGCTGCGTCGGCGCTCCAAAAACGAGCGCTCTGCCCCGGCTAGAGGTCGGCGATCCTTTACCTAATGTTGCGAAGGGCGGCGGGCGGATAGGCGCAATTTTGCCCGCGGCGGGCGTGCGTAAAACGCAGCAGTTACCGCCCGGGAGGCGCAAAATAGCACGTAAGTAACGGACGCCCCAAAAACGTCATTTTTCGGCCATTTTCGGCCGAAATCGGCTGCGCGGCGCTCCAAAAACGAGCGCTCTGCCCCGGCTAGAGGTCGGCGATCCTTTACCTAATGTTGCGAAGGGCGGCGGGCGGATAGGCGCAATTTTGCCCGCGGCGGGCGTGCGTAAAACGCAGCAGTTACCGCCCGGGAGGCGCAAAATAGCACGTAAGTAACGGACGCCCCAAAAACGTCATTTTTCGGCCATTTTCGGCCGAAATCGGCTGCGTCGGCGCTCCAAAAACGAGCGCTCTGCCCCGGCTAGAGGTCGGCGATCCTTTACCTAACGAAGGGCGGCGGGCGGATAGGCGCAATTTTGCCCGCGGCGGGCGTGCGTAAAACGCAGCAGTTACCGCCCGGGAGGCGCAAAATAGCACGTAATAACGGACGCCCCAAAAACGTCATTTTTCGGCCATTTTCGGCCGAAATCGGCTGCGTCGGCGCTCCAAAAACGAGCGCTCTGCCCCGGCTAGAGGTCGGCGATCCTTTACCTAATGTTGCGAAGGGCGGCGGGCGGATAGGCGCAATTTTGCCCGCGGCGGGCGTGCGTAAAACGCAGCAGTTACCGCCCGGGAGGCGCAAAATAGCACGTAAGTAACGGACGCCCCAAAAACGTCATTTTTCGGCCATTTTCGGCCGAAATCGGCTGCGCCGCTCCAAAAACGAGCGCTCTGCCCCGGCTAGAGGTCGGCGATCCTTTACCTAATGTTGCGAAGGGCGGCGGGCGGATAGGCGCAATTTTGCCCGCGGGGTGCGTAAAACGCAGCAGTTACCGCCCGGGAGGCGCAAAATAGCACGTAAGTAACGGACGCCCCAAAAACGTCATTTTTCGGCCATTTTCGGCCGAAATCGGCTGCGTCGGCGCTCCAAAAACGAGCGCTCTGCCCCGGCTAGAGGTCGGCGATCCTTTACCTAATGTTGCGAAGGGCGGCGGGCGGATAGGCGCAATTTTGCCCGCGGCGGGCGTGCGTAAAACGCAGCAGTTACCGCCCGGGAGGCGCAAAATAGCACGTAAGTAACGGACGCCCCAAAAACGTCATTTTTCGGCCATTTTCGGCCGAAATCGGCTGCGTCGGCGCTCCAAAAACGAGCGCTCTGCCCCGGCTAGAGGTCGGCGATCCTTTACCTAATGTTGCGAAGGGCGGCGGGCGGATAGGCGCAATTTTGCCCGCGGCGGGCGTGCGTAAAACGCAGCAGTTACCGCCCGGGAGGCGCAAAATAGCACGTAAGTAACGGACGCCCCAAAAACGTCATTTTTCGGCCATTTTCGGCCGAAATCGGCTGCGTCGGCGCTCCAAAAACGAGCGCTCTGCCCCGGCTAGAGGTCGGCGATCCTTTACCTAATGTTGCGAAGGGCGGCGGGCGGATAGGCGCAATTTTGCCCGCGGCGGGCGTGCGTAAAACGCAGCAGTTACCGCCCGGGAGGCGCAAAATAGCACGTAAGTAACGGACGCCCCAAAAACGTCATTTTTCGGCCATTTTCGGCCGAAATCGGCTGCGCGGCGCTCCAAAAACGAGCGCTCTGCCCCGGCTAGAGGTCGGCGATCCTTTACCTAATGTTGCGAAGGGCGGCGGGCGGATAGGCGCAATTTTGCCCGCGGCGGGCGTGCGTAAAACGCAGCAGTTACCGCCCGGGAGGCGCAAAATAGCACGTAAGTAACGGACGCCCCAAAAACGTCATTTTTCGGCCATTTTCGGCCGAAATCGGCTGCGCGGCGCTCCAAAAACGAGCGCTCTGCCCCGGCTAGAGGTCGGCGATCCTTTACCTAATTGTTGCGAAGGGCGGCGGGCGGATAGGCGCAATTTTGCCCGCGGCGGGCGTGCGTAAAACGCAGCAGTTACCGCCCGGGAGGCGCAAAATAGCACGTAAGTAACGGACGCCCCAAAAACGTCATTTTTCGGCCATTTTCGGCCGAAATCGGCTGCGCGGCGCTCCAAAAACGAGCGCTCTGCCCCGGCTAGAGGTCGGCGATCCTTTACCTAATGTTGCGAAGGGCGGCGGGCGGATAGGCGCAATTTTGCCCGCGGCGGGCGTGCGTAAAACGCAGCAGTTACCGCCCGGGAGGCGCAAAATAGCACGTAAGTAACGGACGCCCCAAAAACGTCATTTTTCGGCCATTTTCGGCCGAAATCGGCTGCGCGGCGCTCCAAAAACGAGCGCTCTGCCCGGCTAGAGGTCGGCGATCCTTTACCTAATTGTTGCGAAGGGCGGCGGGCGGATAGGCGCAATTTTGCCCGCGGCGGGCGTGCGTAAAACGCAGCAGTTACCGCCCGGGAGGCGCAAAATAGCACGTAAGTAACGGACGCCCCAAAAACGTCATTTTTCGGCCATTTTCGGCCGAAATCGGCTGCGCGGCGCTCCAAAAACGAGCGCTCTGCCCCGGCTAGAGGTCGGCGATCCTTTACCTAATTGTTGCGAAGGGCGGCGGGCGGATAGGCGCAATTTTGCCCGCGGCGGGCGTGCGTAAAACGCAGCAGTTACCGCCCGGGAGGCGCAAAATAGCACGTAAGTAACGGACGCCCCAAAAACGTCATTTTTCGGCCATTTTCGGCCGAAATCGGCTGCGCGGCGCTCCAAAAACGAGCGCTCTGCCCCGGCTAGAGGTCGGCGATCCTTTACCTAATGTTGCGAAGGGCGGCGGGCGGATAGGCGCAATTTTGCCCGCGGCGGGCGTGCGTAAAACGCAGCAGTTACCGCCCGGGAGGCGCAAAATAGCACGTAAGTAACGGACGCCCCAAAAACGTCATTTTTCGGCCATTTTCGGCCGAAATCGGCTGCGCGGCGCTCCAAAAACGAGCGCTCTGCCCCGGCTAGAGGTCGGCGATCCTTTACCTAATGTTGCGAAGGGCGGCGGGCGGATAGGCGCAATTTTGCCCGCGGCGGGCGTGCGTAAAACGCAGCAGTTACCGCCCGGGAGGCGCAAAATAGCACGTAAGTAACGGACGCCCCAAAAACGTCATTTTTCGGCCATTTTCGGCCGAAATCGGCTGCGCGGCGCTCCAAAAACGAGCGCTCTGCCCCGGCTAGAGGTCGGCGATCCTTTACCTAATGTTGCGAAGGGCGGCGGGCGGATAGGCGCAATTTTGCCCGCGGCGGGCGTGCGTAAAACGCAGCAGTTACCGCCCGGGAGGCGCAAAATAGCACGTAAGTAACGGACGCCCCAAAAACGTCATTTTTCGGCCATTTTCGGCCGAAATCGGCTGCGCGGCGCCCAAAAACGAGCGCTCTGCCCCGGCTAGAGGTCGGCGATCCTTTACCTAATGTTGCGAAGGGCGGCGGGCGGATAGGCGCAATTTTGCCCGCGGCGGGCGTGCGTAAAACGCAGCAGTTACCGCCCGGGAGGCGCAAAATAGCACGTAATAACGGACGCCCCAAAAACGTCATTTTTCGGCCATTTTCGGCCGAAATCGGCTGCGCGGCGCTCCAAAAACGAGCGCTCTGCCCCGGCTAGAGGTCGGCGATCCTTTACCTAATGTTGCGAAGGGCGGCGGGCGGATAGGCGCAATTTTGCCCGCGGCGGGCGTGCGTAAAACGCAGCAGTTACCGCCCGGGAGGCGCAAAATAGCACGTAAGTAACGGACGCCCCAAAAACGTCATTTTTCGGCCATTTTCGGCCGAAATCGGCTGCGCGGCGCTCCAAAAACGAGCGCTCTGCCCCGGCTAGAGGTCGGCGATCCTTTACCTAATGTTGCGAAGGGCGGCGGGCGGATAGGCGCAATTTTGCCCGCGGCGGGCGTGCGTAAAACGCAGCAGTTACCGCCCGGGAGGCGCAAAATAGCACGTAAGTAACGGACGCCCCAAAAACGTCATTTTTCGGCCATTTTCGGCCGAAATCGGCTGCGCGGCGCTCCAAAAACGAGCGCTCTGCCCCGGCTAGAGGTCGGCGATCCTTTACCTAATGTTGCGAAGGGCGGCGGGCGGATAGGCGCAATTTTGCCCGCGGCGGGCGTGCGTAAAACGCAGCAGTTACCGCCCGGGAGGCGCAAAATAGCACGTAAGTAACGGACGCCCCAAAAACGTCATTTTTCGGCCATTTTCGGCCGAAATCGGCTGCGCGGCGCTCCAAAAACGAGCGCTCTGCCCCGGCTAGAGGTCGGCGATCCTTTACCTAATTGTTGCGAAGGGCGGCGGGCGGATAGGCGCAATTTTGCCCGCGGCGGGCGTGCGTAAAACGCAGCAGTTACCGCCCGGGAGGCGCAAAATAGCACGTAAGTAACGGACGCCCCAAAAACGTCATTTTTCGGCCATTTTCGGCCGAAATCGGCTGCGCGGCGCTCCAAAAACGAGCGCTCTGCCCCGGCTAGAGGTCGGCGATCCTTTACCTAATGTTGCGAAGGGCGGCGGGCGGATAGGCGCAATTTTGCCCGCGGCGGGCGTGCGTAAAACGCAGCAGTTACCGCCCGGGAGGCGCAAAATAGCACGTAAGTAACGGACGCCCCAAAAACGTCATTTTTCGGCCATTTTCGGCCGAAATCGGCTGCGCGGCGCTCCAAAAACGAGCGCTCTGCCCCGGCTAGAGGTCGGCGATCCTTTACCTAATGTTGCGAAGGGCGGCGGGCGGATAGGCGCAATTTTGCCCGCGGCGGGCGTGCGTAAAACGCAGCAGTTACCGCCCGGGAGGCGCAAAATAGCACGTAAGTAACGGACGCCCCAAAAACGTCATTTTTCGGCCATTTTCGGCCGAAATCGGCTGCGCGGCGCTCCAAAAACGAGCGCTCTGCCCCGGCTAGAGGTCGGCGATCCTTTACCTAATGTTGCGAAGGGCGGCGGGCGGATAGGCGCAATTTTGCCCGCGGCGGGCGTGCGTAAAACGCAGCAGTTACCGCCCGGGAGGCGCAAAATAGCACGTAAGTAACGGACGCCCCAAAAACGTCATTTTTCGGCCATTTTCGGCCGAAATCGGCTGCGCGGCGCTCCAAAAACGAGCGCTCTGCCCCGGCTAGAGGTCGGCGATCCTTTACCTAATGTTGCGAAGGGCGGCGGGCGGATAGGCGCAATTTTGCCCGCGCGGGCGTGCGTAAAACGCAGCAGTTACCGCCCGGGAGGCGCAAAATAGCACGTAAGTAACGGACGCCCCAAAAACGTCATTTTTCGGCCATTTTCGGCCGAAATCGGCTGCGCGGCGCTCCAAAAACGAGCGCTCTGCCCCGGCTAGAGGTCGGCGATCCTTTACCTAATGTTGCGAAGGGCGGCGGGCGGATAGGCGCAATTTTGCCCGCGGCGGGCGTGCGTAAAACGCAGCAGTTACCGCCCGGGAGGCGCAAAATAGCACGTAAGTAACGGACGCCCCAAAAACGTCATTTTTCGGCCATTTTCGGCCGAAATCGGCTGCGCGGCGCTCCAAAAACGAGCGCTCTGCCCCGGCTAGAGGTCGGCGATCCTTTACCTAATGTTGCGAAGGGCGGCGGGCGGATAGGCGCAATTTTGCCCGCGGCGGGCGTGCGTAAAACGCAGCAGTTACCGCCCGGGAGGCGCAAAATAGCACGTAATAACGGACGCCCCAAAAACGTCATTTTTCGGCCATTTTCGGCCGAAATCGGCTGCGCGGCGCTCCAAAAACGAGCGCTCTGCCCCGGCTAGAGGTCGGCGATCCTTTACCTAATGTTGCGAAGGGCGGCGGGCGGATAGGCGCAATTTTGCCCGCGGCGGGCGTGCGTAAAACGCAGCAGTTACCGCCCGGGAGGCGCAAAATAGCACGTAAGTAACGGACGCCCCAAAAACGTCATTTTTCGGCCATTTTCGGCCGAAATCGGCTGCGCGGCGCTCCAAAAACGAGCGCTCTGCCCCGGCTAGAGGTCGGCGATCCTTTACCTAATGTTGCGAAGGGCGGCGGGCGGATAGGCGCAATTTTGCCCGCGGCGGGCGTGCGTAAAACGCAGCAGTTACCGCCCGGGAGGCGCAAAATAGCACGTAAGTAACGGACGCCCCAAAAACGTCATTTTTCGGCATTTTCGGCCGAAATCGGCTGCGCGGCGCTCCAAAAACGAGCGCTCTGCCCCGGCTAGAGGTCGGCGATCCTTTACCTACTGTTGCGAAGGGCGGCGGGCGGATAGGCGCAATTTTGCCCGCGGCGGGCGTGCGTAAAACGCAGCAGTTACCGCCCGGGAGGCGCAAAATAGCACGTAAGTAACGGACGCCCCAAAAACGTCATTTTTCGGCCATTTTCGGCCGAAATCGGCTGCGCGGCGCTCCAAAAACGAGCGCTCTGCCCCGGCTAGAGGTCGGCGATCCTTTACCTAATGTTGCGAAGGGCGGCGGGCGGATAGGCGCAATTTTGCCCGCGGCGGGCGTGCGTAAAACGCAGCAGTTACCGCCCGGGAGGCGCAAAATAGCACGTAAGTAACGGACGCCCCAAAAACGTCATTTTTCGGCCATTTTCGGCCGAAATCGGCTGCGCGGCGCTCCAAAAACGAGCGCTCTGCCCCGGCTAGAGGTCGGCGATCCTTTACCTAATGTTGCGAAGGGCGGCGGGCGGATAGGCGCAATTTTGCCCGCGGCGGGCGTGCGTAAAACGCAGCAGTTACCGCCCGGGAGGCGCAAAATAGCACGTAAGTAACGGACGCCCCAAAAACGTCATTTTTCGGCCATTTTCGGCCGAAATCGGCTGCGCGGCGCTCCAAAAACGAGCGCTCTGCCCCGGCTAGAGGTCGGCGATCCTTTACCTAATGTTGCGAAGGGCGGCGGGCGGAGGCGCAATTTTGCCCGCGGCGGGCGTGCGTAAAACGCAGCAGTTACCGCCCGGGAGGCGCAAAATAGCACGTAAGTAACGGACGCCCCAAAAACGTCATTTTTCGGCCATTTTCGGCCGAAATCGGCTGCGCGGCGCTCCAAAAACGAGCGCTCTGCCCCGGCTAGAGGTCGGCGATCCTTTACCTAATGTTGCGAAGGGCGGCGGGCGGATAGGCGCAATTTTGCCCGCGGCGGGCGTGCGTAAAACGCAGCAGTTACCGCCCGGGAGGCGCAAAATAGCACGTAAGTAACGGACGCCCCAAAAACGTCATTTTTCGGCCATTTTCGGCCGAAATCGGCTGCGCGGCGCTCCAAAAACGAGCGCTCTGCCCCGGCTAGAGGTCGGCGATCCTTTACCTAATTGTTGCGAAGGGCGGCGGGCGGATAGGCGCAATTTTGCCCGCGGCGGGCGTGCGTAAAACGCAGCAGTTACCGCCCGGGAGGCGCAAAATAGCACGTAAGTAACGGACGCCCCAAAAACGTCATTTTTCGGCCATTTTCGGCCGAAATCGGCTGCGCGGCGCTCCAAAAACGAGCGCTCTGCCCCGGCTAGAGGTCGGCGATCCTTTACCTACTGTTGCGAAGGGCGGCGGGCGGATAGGCGCAATTTTGCCCGCGGCGGGCGTGCGTAAAACGCAGCAGTTACCGCCCGGGAGGCGCAAAATAGCACGTAATAACGGACGCCCAAAAACGTCATTTTTCGGCCATTTTCGGCCGAAATCGGCTGCGCGGCGCCCAAAAACGAGCGCTCTGCCCCGGCTAGAGGTCGGCGATCCTTTACCTAATGTTGCGAAGGGCGGCGGGCGGATAGGCGCAATTTTGCCCGCGGCGGGCGTGCGTAAAACGCAGCAGTTACCGCCCGGGAGGCGCAAAATAGCACGTAAAACGGACGCCCCAAAAACGTCATTTTTCGGCCATTTTCGGCCGAAATCGGCTGCGCGGCGCTCCAAAAACGAGCGCTCTGCCCCGGCTAGAGGTCGGCGATCCTTTACCTAATGTTGCGAAGGGCGGCGGGCGGATAGGCGCAATTTTGCCCGCGGCGGGCGTGCGTAAAACGCAGCAGTTACCGCCCGGGAGGCGCAAAATAGCACGTAAGTAACGGACGCCCAAAAACGTCATTTTTCGGCCATTTTCGGCCGAAATCGGCTGCGCGGCGCTCCAAAAACGAGCGCTCTGCCCCGGCTAGAGGTCGGCGATCCTTTACCTAATGTTGCGAAGGGCGGCGGGCGGATAGGCGCAATTTTGCCCGCGGCGGGCGTGCGTAAAACGCAGCAGTTACCGCCCGGGAGGCGCAAAATAGCACGTAAGTAACGGACGCCCCAAAAAACGTCATTTTTCGGCCATTTTCGGCCGAAATCGGCTGCGCGGCGCTCCAAAAACGAGCGCTCTGCCCCGGCTAGAGGTCGGCGATCCTTTACCTAATGTTGCGAAGGGCGGCGGGCGGATAGGCGCAATTTTGCCCGCGGCGGGCGTGCGTAAAACGCAGCAGTTACCGCCCGGGAGGCGCAAAATAGCACGTAATAACGGACGCCCCAAAAACGTCATTTTTCGGCCATTTTCGGCCGAAATCGGCTGCGCGGCGCTCCAAAAACGAGCGCTCTGCCCCGGCTAGAGGTCGGCGATCCTTTACCTAATGTTGCGAAGGGCGGCGGGCGGATAGGCGCAATTTTGCCCGCGGCGGGCGTGCGTAAAACGCAGCAGTTACCGCCCGGGAGGCGCAAAATAGCACGTAATTAACGGACGCCCCAAAAACGTCATTTTTCGGCCATTTTCGGCCGAAATCGGCTGCGCCGGCGCTCCAAAAACGAGCGCTCTGCCCCGGCTAGAGGTCGGCGATCCTTTACCTAATGTTGCGAAGGGCGGCGGGCGGATAGGCGCAATTTTGCCCGCGGCGGGCGTGCGTAAAACGCAGCAGTTACCGCCCGGGAGGCGCAAAATAGCACGTAATTAACGGACGCCCCAAAAACGTCATTTTTCGGCCATTTTCGGCCGAAATCGGCTGCGCCGGCGCTCCAAAAACGAGCGCTCTGCCCCGGCTAGAGGTCGGCGATCCTTTACCTAATGTTGCGAAGGGCGGCGGGCGGATAGGCGCAATTTTGCCCGCGGCGGGCGTGCGTAAAACGCAGCAGTTACCGCCCGAAAAATAGCACGTAACGGACGCCCCAAAAAACGTCATTTTTCGGCCATTTTCGGCCGAAATCGGCTAAAAACGAGCGCTCGGCTAGAGGTCGGCGATCCTTTACCTAATGTTGCGAAGGGCGGCGGGCGGATAGGCGCAATTTTGCCGCGGCGGGCGTGCGTAAAACGCAGCAGTTACCGCCCGGGAGGCGCAAAATAGCACGTAATTAACGGACGCCCCAAAAAACGTCATTTTTCGGCCATTTTCGGCCGAAATCGGCTGCGCGGCGCTCCAAAAACGAGCGCTCTGCCCCGGCTAGAGGTCGGCGATCCTTTACCTAATGTTGCGAAGGGCGGCGGGCGGATAGGCGCAATTTTGCCCGCGGCGGGCGTGCGTAAAACGCAGCAGTTACCGCCCGGGAGGCGCAAAATAGCACGTAAGTAACGGACGCCCCAAAAAACGTCATTTTTCGGCCATTTTCGGCCGAAATCGGCTGCGCGGCGCTCCAAAAACGAGCGCTCTGCCCCGGCTAGAGGTCGGCGATCCTTTACCTAATGTTGCGAAGGGCGGCGGGCGGATAGGCGCAATTTTGCCCGCGGCGGGCGTGCGTAAAACGCAGCAGTTACCGCCCGGGAGGCGCAAAATAGCACGTTTAACGGACGCCCAAAAAACGTCATTTTTCGGCCTTTTCGGCCGAAATCGGCTGCGCGGCGCTCCAAAAACGAGCGCTCTGCCCCGGCTAGAGGTCGGCGATCCTTTACCTAATGTTGCGAAGGGCGGCGGGCGGATAGGCGCAATTTTGCCCGCGGCGGGCGTGCGTAAAACGCAGCAGTTACCGCCCGGGAGGCGCAAAATAGCACGTAATTAACGGACGCCCCAAAAACGTCATTTTTCGGCCATTTTCGGCCGAAATCGGCTGCGCGGCGCTCCAAAAACGAGCGCTCTGCCCCGGCTAGAGGTCGGCGATCCTTTACCTAATGTTGCGAAGGGCGGCGGGCGGATAGGCGCAATTTTGCCCGCGGCGGGCGTGCGTAAAACGCAGCAGTTACCGCCCGGGAGGCGCAAAATAGCACGTAATTAACGGACGCCCCAAAAACGTCATTTTTCGGCCATTTTCGGCCGAAATCGGCTGCGCGGCGCTCCAAAAACGAGCGCTCTGCCCCGGCTAGAGGTCGGCGATCCTTTACCTAATGTTGCGAAGGGCGGCGGGCGGATAGGCGCAATTTTGCCCGCGGCGGGCGTGCGTAAAACGCAGCAGTTACCGCCCGGGAGGCGCAAAATAGCACGTAATTAACGGACGCCCCAAAAACGTCATTTTTCGGCCATTTTCGGCCGAAATCGGCTGCGCGGCGCTCCAAAAACGAGCGCTCTGCCCCGGCTAGAGGTCGGCGATCCTTTACCTAATGTTGCGAAGGGCGGCGGGCGGATAGGCGCAATTTTGCCCGCGGCGGGCGTGCGTAAAACGCAGCAGTTACCGCCCGGGAGGCGCAAAATAGCACGTTGGTAACGGACGCCCAAAAACGTCATTTTTCGGCCATTTTCGGCCGAAATCGGCTGCGTCGGCGCTCCAAAAACGAGCGCTCTGCCCCGGCTAGAGGTCGGCGATCCTTTACCTAATTGTTGCGAAGGGCGGCGGGCGGATAGGCGCAATTTTGCCCGCGGCGGGCGTGCGTAAAACGCAGCAGTTACCGCCCGGGAGGCGCAAAATAGCACGTTGGTAACGGACGCCCCAAAAAACGTCATTTTTCGGCCATTTTCGGCCGAAATCGGCTGCGTCGGCGCTCCAAAAACGAGCGCTCTGCCCCGGCTAGAGGTCGGCGATCCTTTACCTAATTGTTGCGAAGGGCGGCGGGCGGATAGGCGCAATTTTGCCCGCGGCGGGCGTGCGTAAAACGCAGCAGTTACCGCCCGGGAGGCGCAAAATAGCACGTTGGTAACGGACGCCAAAAACGTCATTTTTCGGCCATTTTCGGCCGAAATCGGCTGCGTCGGCGCTCCAAAAACGAGCGCTGCCCCGGCTAGAGGTCGGCGATCCTTTACCTAATTGTTGCGAAGGGCGCGGGCGGACAGGCGCAATTTTGCCCGCGGCGGGCGTGCGTAAAACGCAGCAGTTACCGCCCGGGAGGCGCAAAATAGCACGTTGGTAACGGACGCCCAAAAACGTCATTTTTCGGCCATTTTCGGCCGAAATCGGCTGCGTCGGCGCTCCAAAAACGAGCGCTCTGCCCCGGCTAGAGGTCGGCGATCCTTTACCTAATTGTTGCGAAGGGCGGCGGGCGGACAGGCGCAATTTTGCCCGCGGCGGGCGTGCGTAAAACGCAGCAGTTACCGCCCGGGAGGCGCAAAATAGCACGTTGGTAACGGACGCCCAAAAACGTCATTTTTCGGCCATTTTCGGCCGAAATCGGCTGCGTCGGCGCTCCAAAAACGAGCGCTCTGCCCCGGCTAGAGGTCGGCGATCCTTTACCTAATTGTTGCGAAGGGCGGCGGGCGGACAGGCGCAATTTTGCCCGCGGCGGGCGTGCGTAAAACGCAGCAGTTACCGCCCGGGAGGCGCAAAATAGCACGTTGGTAACGGACGCCCAAAAAACGTCTTTTTCGGCCATTTTCGGCCGAAATCGGCTGCGTCGGCGCTCCAAAAACGAGCGCTCTGCCCCGGCTAGAGGTCGGCGATCCTTTACCTAATTGTTGCGAAGGGCGGCGGGCGGACAGGCGCAATTTTGCCCGCGGCGGGCGTGCGTAAAACGCAGCAGTTACCGCCCGGGAGGCGCAAAATAGCACGTTGGTAACGGACGCCCAAAAACGTCATTTTTCGGCCATTTTCGGCCGAAATCGGCTGCGTCGGCGCTCCAAAAACGAGCGCTCTGCCCCGGCTAGAGGTCGGCGATCCTTTACCTAATTGTTGCGAAGGGCGGCGGGCGGACAGGCGCAATTTTGCCCGCGGCGGGCGTGCGTAAAACGCAGCAGTTACCGCCCGGGAGGCGCAAAATAGCACGTTGGTAACGGACGCCCCAAAAAACGTCATTTTTCGGCCATTTTCGGCCGAAATCGGCTGCGTCGGCGCTCCAAAAACGAGCGCTCTGCCCCGGCTAGAGGTCGGCGATCCTTTACCTAATTGTTGCGAAGGGCGGCGGGCGGACAGGCGCAATTTTGCCCGCGGCGGGCGTGCGTAAAACGCAGCAGTTACCGCCCGGGAGGCGCAAAATAGCACGTTGGTAACGGACGCCCCAAAAAACGTCATTTTTCGGCCATTTTCGGCCGAAATCGGCTGCGCGGCGCTCCAAAAACGAGCGCTCTGCCCCGGCTAGAGGTCGGCGATCCTTTACCTAATTGTTGCGAAGGGCGGCGGGCGGACAGGCGCAATTTTGCCGCGGCGGGCGTGCGTAAAACGCAGCAGTTACCGCCCGGGAGGCGCAAAATAGCACGTTGGTAACGGACGCCCCAAAAAAACGTCATTTTTCGGCCATTTTCGGCCGAAATCGGCTGCGTCGGCGCTCCAAAAACGAGCGCTCTGCCCCGGCTAGAGGTCGGCGATCCTTTACCTAATTGTTGCGAAGGGCGGCGGGCGGACAGGCGCAATTTTGCCCGCGGCGGGCGTGCGTAAAACGCAGCAGTTACCGCCCGGGAGGCGCAAAATAGCACGTTGGTAACGGACGCCCCAAAAAACGTCATTTTTCGGCCATTTTCGGCCGAAATCGGCTGCGTCGGCGCTCCAAAAACGAGCGCTTTGCCCGGCTAGAGGTCGGCGATCCTTTACCTAATTGTTGCGAAGGGCGGCGGGCGGACAGGCGCAATTTTGCCCGCGGCGGGCGTGCGTAAAACGCAGCAGTTACCGCCCGGGAGGCGCAAAATAGCACGTTGGTAACGGACGCCCCAAAAAACGTCATTTTTCGGCCATTTTCGGCCGAAATCGGCTGCGTCGGCGCTCCAAAAACGAGCGCTCCCCCGGCTAGAGGTCGGCGATCCTTTACCTAATTGTTGCGAAGGGCGGCGGGCGGACAGGCGCAATTTTGCCCGCGGCGGGCGTGCGTAAAACGCAGCAGTTACCGCCCGGAGGCGCAAAATAGCACGTTGGTAACGGACGCCCCAAAAAACGTCATTTTCGGCCATTTTCGGCCGAATCGGCTGCGCCGGCTCCAAAAAGA
>CAAHFI011294439.1:0-44243 GCA_900893395.1 Euglena gracilis
GGGTCCAAAGTAGGCCTAATTCCGAGTAACCGAATGGGGGTTCAAGGAGGCCCCAAAGCCAAGGCACCTTTGGGTTTCCAGTTTGTCGTGGTCTAATGGTAAGAAAACATGCAGCGGCGAATGTTGTTGCAAGATACGAGCACATTTAGATGGGTGCATTCGACCATTTCGGTGGACATGTGTGCCAGGACTGCCCAGGTCACGGTGTCCAAAGGGTCCAAAGTAGCCCTAATTCCGAGTAACCGAATGGGGGTTCAAGGAGGCCCCAAAGCCAAGGCACCTTTGGGTTTCCAGTTTGTCGTGGTCTAATGGTAAGAAAAACATGCAGCGGGAATGTTGGTTGCAAGATACGAGCACATTTAGATGGGTGCATTCGACCATTTCGGTGGACATGTGCCAGGACTGCCCAGGTCACGGTGTCCAAAGGGTCCAAAGTAGGCCTAATTCCGAGTAACCGAATGGGGGTTCAAGGAGGCCCCCAAAAGCCAAGGCACCTTTGGGTTTCCAGTTTGTCGTGGTCTAATGGTAAGAAAAACATGCAGCGGGAATGTTGGTTGCAAGATACGAGCACATTTAGATGGGTGCATTCGACCATTTCGGTGGACATGTGCCAGGACTGCCCAGGTCACGGTGTCCAAAGGGTCCAAAGTAGGCCTAATTCCGAGTAACCGAATGGGGGTTCAAGGAGGCCCCCAAAGCCAAGGCACCTTTGGGTTTCCAGTTTGTCGTGGTCCTAATGGTAAGAAAAACATGCAGCGGGAATGTTGTTGCAAGATACGAGCACATTTAGATGGGTGCATTCGACCATTTCGGTGACATGTGCCAGGACTGCCCAGGTCACGGTGTCCAAAGGGTCCAAAGTAGGCCTAATTCCGAGTAACCGAATGGGGTTCAAGGAGGCCCCCCAAAGCCAAGGCACCTTTGGGTTTCCAGTTTGTCGTGGTAATGGTAAGAAAACATGCAGCGGAATGTTGTTGCAATACGAGCACATTTAGATGGGTGCATTCGACCATTTCGGTGGACATGTGCCAGGACGCCCAGGCACGTGTCCAAAGGGTCCAAAGTAGGCCTAATTCCGAGTAACCGAATGGGGGTTCAAGGAGGCCCCCAAAGCCAAGGCACCTTTGGGTTTCCAGTTTGTCGTGGTCTAATGGTAAGAAAAATGCAGCGGGAATGTTGGTTGCAAGATACGAGCACATTTAGATGGGTGCATTCGACCATTTCGGTGGACATGTGCCAGGACTGCCCAGGTCACGGTGTCCAAAGGGTCCAAAGTAGGCCTAATTCCGAGTAACCGAATGGGGTTCAAGGAGGCCCCCAAAGCCAAGGCACCTTTGGGTTTCCAGTTTGTCGTGGTCTAGGTAAGAAAAACACAGCGGGAATGTTGGTTGCAAGATACGAGCACATTTAGATGGGTGCATTCGACCATTTCGGTGGACATGTGCCAGGACTGCCCAGGTCACGGTGTCCAAAGGGTCCAAAGTAGGCCTAATTCCGAGTAACCGAATGGGGGTTCAAGGAGGCCCCCAAAGCCAAGGCACCTTTGGGTTTCCAGTTTGTCGTGGTCTAATGGTAAGAAAAACATGCAGCGGGAATGTTGGTTGCAAGATACGAGCACATTTAGATGGTGCATTCGACCATTTCGGTGGACATGTGCCAGGACTGCCCAGGTCACGGTGTCCAAAGGGTCCAAAGTAGGCCTAATTCCGAGTAACCGAATGGGGTTCAAGGAGGCCCCCAAAGCCAAGGCACCTTTGGGTTTCCAGTTTTTGTCGTGGTTAATGGTAAGAAAAACATGCAGCGGGAATGTTGGTTGCAAGATACGAGCACATTTAGATGGGTGCATTCGACCATTTCGGTGGACATTGCCAGGACTGCCCAGGTCACGGTGTCCAAAGGGTCCAAAGTAGGCCTAATTCCGAGTAACCGAATGGGGGTTCAAGGAGGCCCCAAAGCCAAGGCACCTTTGGGTTTCCAGTTTGTCGTGGTCTAATGGTAAGAAAAACATGCAGCGGGAATGTTGGTTGCAAGATACGAGCACATTTAGATGGGTGCATTCGACCATTTCGGTGGACATGTGCCAGGACTGCCCAGGTCACGGTGTCCAAAGGGTCCAAAGTAGGCCTAATTCCGAGTAACCGAATGGGGGTTCAAGGAGGCCCCCAAAGCCAAGGCACCTTTGGGTTTCCAGTTTGTCGTGGTCTAATGGTAAGAAAAACATGCAGCGGGAATGTTGGTTGCAAGATACGAGCACATTTAGATGGGTGCATTCGACCATTTCGGTGGACATGTGCCAGGACTGCCCAGGTCACGGTGTCCAAAGGGTCCAAAGTAGGCCTAATTCCGAGTAACCGAATGGGGGTTCAAGGAGGCCCCCAAAGCCAAGGCACCTTTGGGTTTCCAGTTTGTCGTGGTCTAATGGTAAGAAAAACATGCAGCGGGAATGTTGGTTGCAAGATACGAGCACATTTAGATGGGTGCATTCGACCATTTCGGTGGACATGTGCCAGGACTGCCCAGGTCACGGTGTCCAAAGGGTCCAAAGTAGGCCTAATTCCGAGTAACCGAATGGGGTTCAAGGAGGCCCCCAAAGCCAAGGCACCTTTGGGTTTCCAGTTTGTCGTGGTCTAATGGTAAGAAAAACATGCAGCGGGAATGTTGGTTGCAAGATACGAGCACATTTAGATGGGTGCATTCGACCATTTCGGTGGACATGTGCCAGGACTGCCCAGGTCACGGTGTCCAAAGGGTCCAAAGTAGGCCTAATTCCGAGTAACCGAATGGGGTTCAAGGAGGCCCCAAAGCCAAGGCACCTTTGGGTTTCCAGTTTGTCGTGGTCTAATGGTAAGAAAAACATGCAGCGGGAATGTTGGTTGCAAGATACGAGCACATTTAGATGGGTGCATTCGACCATTTCGGTGGACATGTGCCAGGACTGCCCAGGTCACGGTGTCCAAAGGGTCCAAAGTAGGCCTAATTCCGAGTAACCGAATGGGGGTTCAAGGAGGCCCCCAAAGCCAAGGCACCTTTGGGTTTCCAGTTTGTCGTGGTCTAATGGTAAGAAAAACATGCAGCGGGAATGTTGGTTGCAAGATACGAGCACATTTAGATGGGTGCATTCGACCATTTCGGTGGACATGTGCCAGGACTGCCCAGGTCACGGTGTCCAAAGGGTCCAAAGTAGGCCTAATTCCGAGTAACCGAATGGGGGTTCAAGGAGGCCCCAAAGCCAAGGCACCTTTGGGTTTCCAGTTTGTCGTGGTCTAATGGTAAGAAAAACATGCAGCGGGAATGTTGGTTGCAAGATACGAGCACATTTAGATGGGTGCATTCGACCATTTCGGTGGACATGTGCCAGGACTGCCCAGGTCACGGTGTCCAAAGGGTCCAAAGTAGGCCTAATTCCGAGTAACCGAATGGGGGTTCAAGGAGGCCCCCAAAGCCAAGGCACCTTTGGGTTTCCAGTTTGTCGTGGTCTAATGGTAAGAAAAACATGCAGCGGGAATGTTGGTTGCAAGATACGAGCACATTTAGATGGGTGCATTCGACCATTTCGGTGGACATGTGCCAGGACTGCCCAGGTCACGGTGTCCAAAGGGTCCAAAGTAGGCCTAATTCCGAGTAACCGAATGGGGTTCAAGGAGGCCCCCAAAGCCAAGGCACCTTTGGGTTTCCAGTTTGTCGTGGTCTAATGGTAAGAAAAACATGCAGCGGGAATGTTGGTTGCAAGATACGAAATTTAGATGGGTGCATTCGACCATTTCGGTGGACATGTGCCAGGACTGCCCAGGTCACGGTGTCCAAAGGGTCCAAAGTAGGCCTAATTCCGAGTAACCGAATGGGGGTTCAAGGAGGCCCCCAAAGCCAAGGCACCTTTGGGTTTCCAGTTTGTCGTGGTCTAATGGTAAGAAAACATGCAGCGGGAATGTTGGTTGCAAGATACGAGCACATTTAGATGGGTGCATTCGACCATTTCGGTGGACATGTGCCAGGACTGCCCAGGTCACGGTGTCCAAAGGGTCCAAAGTAGGCCTAATTCCGAGTAACCGAATGGGGTTCAAGGAGGCCCCAAAGCCAAGGCACCTTTGGGTTTCCAGTTTGTCGTGGTCTAATGGTAAGAAAAACATGCAGCGGGAATGTTGGTTGCAAGATACGAGCACATTTAGATGGGTGCATTCGACCATTTCGGTGGACATGTGCCAGGACTGCCCAGGTCACGGTGTCCAAAGGGTCCAAAGTAGGCCTAATTCCGAGTAACCGAATGGGGGTTCAAGGAGGCCCCCAAAGCCAAGGCACCTTTGGGTTTCCAGTTTGTCGTGGTCTAATGGTAAGAAAAACATGCAGCGGGAATGTTGGTTGCAAGATACGAGCACATTTAGATGGGTGCATTCGACCATTTCGGTGGACATGTGCCAGGACTGCCCAGGTCACGGTGTCCAAAGGGTCCAAAGTAGGCCTAATTCCGAGTAACCGAATGGGGGTTCAAGGAGGCCCCCAAAGCCAAGTTTGGGTTTCCAGTTTGTCGTGGTCTAATGGTAAGAAAAACATGCAGCGGGAATGTTGGTTGCAAGATACGAGCACATTTAGATGGGTGCATTCGACCATTTCGGTGGACATGTGCCAGGACTGCCCAGGTCACGGTGTCCAAAGGGTCCAAAGTAGGCCTAATTCCGAGTAACCGAATGGGGTTCAAGGAGGCCCCAAAGCCAAGGCACCTTTGGGTTTCCAGTTTGTCGTGGTCTAATGGTAAGAAAAATGCAGCGGGAATGTTGGTTGCAAGATACGAGCACATTTGATGGGTGCATTCGACCATTTCGGTGGACATGTGCCAGGACTGCCCAGGTCACGGTGTCCAAAGGGTCCAAAGTAGGCCTAATTCCGAGTAACCGAATGGGGTTCAAGGAGGCCCCCAAAGCCAAGGCACCTTTGGGTTTCCAGTTTGTCGTGGCTAATGGTAAGAAAAACATGCAGCGGGAATGTTGGTTGCAAGATACGAGCACATTTAGATGGGTGCATTCGACCATTTCGGTGGACATGTGCCAGGACTGCCCAGGTCACGGTGTCCAAAGGGTCCAAAGTAGGCCTAATTCCGAGTAACCGAATGGGGGTTCAAGGAGGCCCCCAAAGCCAAGGCACCTTTGGGTTTCCAGTTTGTCGTGGTCTAATGGTAAGAAAAACATGCAGCGGGAATGTTGGTTGCAAGATACGAGCACATTTAGATGGGTGCATTCGACCATTTCGGTGGACATGTGCCAGGACTGCCCAGGTCACGGTGTCCAAAGGGTCCAAAGTAGGCCTAATTCCGAGTAACCGAATGGGGGTTCAAGGAGGCCCCAAAGCCAAGGCACCTTTGGGTTTCCAGTTTGTCGTGGTCTAATGGTAAGAAAACATGCAGCGGGAATGTTGGTTGCAAGATACGAGCACATTTAGATGGGTGCATTCGACCATTTCGGTGGACATGTGCCAGGACTGCCCAGGTCACGGTGTCCAAAGGGTCCAAAGTAGGCCTAATTCCGAGTAACCGAATGGGGTTCAAGGAGGCCCCCAAAGCCAAGGCACCTTTGGGTTTCCAGTTTGTCGTGGTCTAATGGTAAGAAAAACATGCAGCGGGAATGTTGGTTGCAAGATACGAGCACATTTAGATGGGTGCATTCGACCATTTCGGTGGACATGTGCCAGGACTGCCCAGGTCACGGTGTCCAAAGGGTCCAAAGTAGGCCTAATTCCGAGTAACCGAATGGGGTTCAAGGAGGCCCCCAAAGCCAAGGCACCTTTGGGTTTCCAGTTTGTCGTGGTCTAATGGTAAGAAAAACATGCAGCGGGAATGTTGGTTGCAAGATACGAGCACATTTAGATGGGTGCATTCGACCATTTCGGTGGACATGTGCCAGGACTGCCCAGGTCACGGTGTCCAAAGGGTCCAAAGTAGGCCTAATTCCGAGTAACCGAATGGGGGTTCAAGGAGGCCCCCAAAGCCAAGGCACCTTTGGGTTTCCAGTTTTCGTGGTCTAATGGTAAGAAAAACATGCAGCGGGAATGTTGGTTGCAAGATAGAGCACATTTAGATGGGTGCATTCGACCATTTCGGTGGACATGTGCCAGGACTGCCCAGGTCACGGTGTCCAAAGGGTCCAAAGTAGGCCTAATTCCGAGTAACCGAATGGGGGTTCAAGGAGGCCCCCAAAGCCAAGGCACCTTTGGGTTTCCAGTTTGTCGTGGTCTAATGGTAAAAAAACATGCAGCGGGAATGTTGGTTGCAAGATACGAGCACATTTAGATGGGTGCATTCGACCATTTCGGTGGACATGTGCCAGGACTGCCCAGGTCACGGTGTCCAAAGGGTCCAAAGTAGGCCTAATTCCGAGCCGGAATGTTTGTTGCAATGGTAAAGCAGCGTTTAATGGTGCATTCGACCATTTCGGTGGACATGTGCCAGGACTGCCCAGGTCACGGTGTCCAAAGGGTCCAAAGTAGGCCTAATTCCGAGTAACCGAATGGGGGTTCAAGGAGGCCCCCAAAGCCAAGGCACCTTTGGGTTTCCAGTTTGTCGTGGTCTAATGGTAAGAAAAACATGCAGCGGGAATGTTGGTTGCAAGATACGAGCACATTTAGATGGGTGCATTCGACCATTTCGGTGGACATGTGCCAGGACTGCCCAGGTCACGGTGTCCAAAGGGTCCAAAGTAGGCCTAATTCCGAGTAACCGAATGGGGGTTCAAGGAGGCCCCCAAAGCCAAGGCACCTTTGGGTTTCCAGTTTCGTGGTCTAATGGTAAAAAAACATGCAGCGGGAATGTTGGTTGCAAGATACGAGCACATTTAGATGGGTGCATTCGACCATTTCGGTGGACATGTGCCAGGACTGCCCAGGTCACGGTGTCCAAAGGGTCCAAAGTAGGCCTAATTCCGAGTAACCGAATGGGGGTTCAAGGAGGCCCCCAAAGCCAAGGCACCTTTGGTTTCCAGTTTGTCGTGGTCTAATGGTAAGAAAAACATGCAGCGGGAATGTTGGTTGCAAGATACGAGCACATTTAGATGGGTGCATTCGACCATTTCGGTGGACATGTGCCAGGACTGCCCAGGTCACGGTGTCCAAAGGGTCCAAAGTAGGCCTAATTCCGAGTAACCGAATGGGGGTTCAAGGAGGCCCCAAAGCCAAGGCACCTTTGGGTTTCCAGTTTGTCGTGGTCTAATGGTAAGAAAAACATGCAGCGGGAATGTTGGTTGCAAGATACGAGCACATTTAGATGGGTGCATTCGACCATTTCGGTGGACATGTGCCAGGACTGCCCAGGTCACGGTGTCCAAAGGGTCCAAAGTAGGCCTAATTCCGAGTAACCGAATGGGGTTCAAGGAGGCCCCCAAAGCCAAGGCACCTTTGGGTTTCCAGTTTGTCGTGGTCTAATGGTAAGAAAAACATGCAGCGGGAATGTTGGTTGCAAGATACGAGCACATTTAGATGGGTGCATTCGACCATTTCGGTGGACATGTGCCAGGACTGCCCAGGTCACGGTGTCCAAAGGGTCCAAAGTAGGCCTAATTCCGAGTAACCGAATGGGGGTTCAAGGAGGCCCCCAAAGCCAAGGCACCTTTGGGTTTCCAGTTTGTCGTGGTCTAATGGTAAGAAAAACATGCAGCGGGAATGTTGGTTGCAAGATACGAGCACATTTAGATGGGTGCATTCGACCATTTCGGTGGACATGTGCCAGGACTGCCCAGGTCACGGTGTCCAAAGGGTCCAAAGTAGGCCTAATTCCGAGTAACCGAATGGGGTTCAAGGAGGCCCCCAAAGCCAAGGCACCTTTGGGTTTCCAGTTTGTCGTGGTCTAATGGTAAGAAAAACATGCAGCGGGAATGTTGGTTGCAAGATACGAGCACATTTAGATGGGTGCATTCGACCATTTCGGTGGACATGTGCCAGGACTGCCCAGGTCACGGTGTCCAAAGGGTCCAAAGTAGGCCTAATTCCGAGTAACCGAATGGGGGTTCAAGGAGGCCCCCAAAGCCAAGGCACCTTTGGGTTTCCAGTTTGTCGTGGTCTAATGGTAAGAAAAACATGCAGCGGGAATGTTGGTTGCAAGATACGAGCACATTTAGATGGGTGCATTCGACCATTTCGGTGGACATGTGCCAGGACTGCCCAGGTCACGGTGTCCAAAGGGTCCAAAGTAGGCCTAATTCCGAGTAACCGAATGGGGGTTCAAGGAGGCCCCAAAGCCAAGGCACCTTTGGGTTTCCAGTTTGTCGTGGTCTAATGGTAAGAAAAACATGCAGCGGGAATGTTGGTTGCAAGATACGAGCACATTTAGATGGGTGCATTCGACCATTTCGGTGGACATGTGCCAGGACTGCCCAGGTCACGGTGTCCAAAGGGTCCAAAGTAGGCCTAATTCCGAGTAACCGAATGGGGTTCAAGGAGGCCCCAAAGCCAAGGCACCTTTGGGTTTCCAGTTTGTCGTGGTCTAATGGTAAGAAAAACATGCAGCGGGAATGTTGGTTGCAAGATACGAGCACATTTAGATGGGTGCATTCGACCATTTCGGTGGACATGTGCCAGGACTGCCCAGGTCACGGTGTCCAAAGGGTCCAAAGTAGGCCTAATTCCGAGTAACCGAATGGGGGTTCAAGGAGGCCCCCAAAGCCAAGGCACCTTTGGGTTTCCAGTTTGTCGTGGTCTAATGGTAAGAAAAAGCAGCGGGAATGTTGGTTGCAAGATACGAGCACATTTAGATGGGTGCATTCGACCATTTCGGTGGACATGTGCCAGGACTGCCCAGGTCACGGTGTCCAAAGGGTCCAAAGTAGGCCTAATTCCGAGTAACCGAATGGGGGTTCAAGGAGGCCCCAAAGCCAAGGCACCTTTGGGTTTCCAGTTTGTCGTGGTCTAATGGTAAGAAAAACATGCAGCGGGAATGTTGGTTGCAAGATACGAGCACATTTAGATGGGTGCATTCGACCATTTCGGTGGACATGTGCCAGGACTGCCCAGGTCACGGTGTCCAAAGGGTCCAAAGTAGGCCTAATTCCGAGTAACCGAATGGGGGTTCAAGGAGGCCCCCAAAGCCAAGGCACCTTTGGGTTTCCAGTTTGTCGTGGTCTAATGGTAAGAAAAAATGCAGCGGGAATGTTGGTTGCAAGATACGAGCACATTTAGATGGGTGCATTCGACCATTTCGGTGGACATGTGCCAGGACTGCCCAGGTCACGGTGTCCAAAGGGTCCAAAGTAGGCCTAATTCCGAGTAACCGAATGGGGGTTCAAGGAGGCCCCCAAAGCCAAGGCACCTTTGGGTTTCCAGTTTGTCGTGGTCTAATGGTAAGAAAAACATGCAGCGGGAATGTTGGTTGCAAGATACGAGCACATTTAGATGGGTGCATTCGACCATTTCGGTGGACATGTGCCAGGACTGCCCAGGTCACGGTGTCCAAAGGGTCCAAAGTAGGCCTAATTCCGAGTAACCGAATGGGGGTTCAAGGAGGCCCCCAAAGCCAAGGCACCTTTGGGTTTCCAGTTTGTCGTGGTCTAATGGTAAGAAAAACATGCAGCGGGAATGTTGGTTGCAAGATACGAGCACATTTAGATGGGTGCATTCGACCATTTCGGTGGACATGTGCCAGGACTGCCCAGGTCACGGTGTCCAAAGGGTCCAAAGTAGGCCTAATTCCGAGTAACCGAATGGGGGTTCAAGGAGGCCCCCAAAGCCAAGGCACCTTTGGGTTTCCAGTTTGTCGTGGTCTAATGGTAAGAAAAACATGCAGCGGGAATGTTGGTTGCAAGATACGAGCACATTTAGATGGGTGCATTCGACCATTTCGGTGGACATGTGCCAGGACTGCCCAGGTCACGGTGTCCAAAGGGTCCAAAGTAGGCCTAATTCCGAGTAACCGAATGGGGGTTCAAGGAGGCCCCCAAAGCCAAGGCACCTTTGGGTTTCCAGTTTGTCGTGGTCTAATGGTAAGAAAAACATGCAGCGGGAATGTTGGTTGCAAGATACGAGCACATTTAGATGGGTGCATTCGACCATTTCGGTGGACATGTGCCAGGACTGCCCAGGTCACGGTGTCCAAAGGGTCCAAAGTAGGCCTAATTCCGAGTAACCGAATGGGGGTTCAAGGAGGCCCCAAAGCCAAGGCACCTTTGGGTTTCCAGTTTGTCGTGGTCTAATGGTAAGAAAAACATGCAGCGGGAATGTTGGTTGCAAGATACGAGCACATTTAGATGGGTGCATTCGACCATTTCGGTGGACATGTGCCAGGACTGCCCAGGTCACGGTGTCCAAAGGGTCCAAAGTAGGCCTAATTCCGAGTAACCGAATGGGGGTTCAAGGAGGCCCCCAAAGCCAAGGCACCTTTGGGTTTCCAGTTTGTCGTGGTCTAATGGTAAGAAAAACATGCAGCGGGAATGTTGGTTGCAAGATACGAGCACATTTAGATGGGTGCATTCGACCATTTCGGTGGACATGTGCCAGGACTGCCCAGGTCACGGTGTCCAAAGGGTCCAAAGTAGGCCTAATTCCGAGTAACCGAATGGGGGTTCAAGGAGGCCCCCAAAGCCAAGGCACCTTTGGGTTTCCAGTTTGTCGTGGTCTAATGGTAAGAAAAACATGCAGCGGGAATGTTGGTTGCAAGATACGAGCACATTTAGATGGGTGCATTCGACCATTTCGGTGGACATGTGCCAGGACTGCCCAGGTCACGGTGTCCAAAGGGTCCAAAGTAGGCCTAATTCCGAGTAACCGAATGGGGGTTCAAGGAGGCCCCAAAGCCAAGGCACCTTTGGGTTTCCAGTTTGTCGTGGTCTAATGGTAAGAAAAACATGCAGCGGGAATGTTGGTTGCAAGATACGAGCACATTTAGATGGGTGCATTCGACCATTTCGGTGGACATGTGCCAGGACTGCCCAGGTCACGGTGTCCAAAGGTCCAAAGTAGGCCTAATTCCGAGTAACCGAATGGGGGTTCAAGGAGGCCCCCAAAGCCAAGGCACCTTTGGGTTTCCAGTTTGTCGTGGTCTAATGGTAAGAAAAACATGCAGCGGGAATGTTGGTTGCAAGATACGAGCACATTTAGATGGGTGCATTCGACCATTTCGGTGGACATGTGCCAGGACTGCCCAGGTCACGGTGTCCAAAGGGTCCAAAGTAGGCCTAATTCCGAGTAACCGAATGGGGGTTCAAGGAGGCCCCCAAAGCCAAGGCACCTTTGGGTTTCCAGTTTGTCGTGGTCTAATGGTAAGAAAAACATGCAGCGGGAATGTTGGTTGCAAGATACGAGCACATTTAGATGGGTGCATTCGACCATTTCGGTGGACATGTGCCAGGACTGCCCAGGTCACGGTGTCCAAAGGGTCCAAAGTAGGCCTAATTCCGAGTAACCGAATGGGGGTTCAAGGAGGCCCCCAAAGCCAAGGCACCTTTGGGTTTCCAGTTTGTCGTGGTCTAATGGTAAGAAAAACATGCAGCGGGAATGTTGGTTGCAAGATACGAGCACATTTAGATGGGTGCATTCGACCATTTCGGTGGACATGTGCCAGGACTGCCCAGGTCACGGTGTCCAAAGGGTCCAAAGTAGGCCTAATTCCGAGTAACCGAATGGGGGTTCAAGGAGGCCCCCAAAGCCAAGGCACCTTTGGGTTTCCAGTTTGTCGTGGTCTAATGGTAAGAAAAACATGCAGCGGGAATGTTGGTTGCAAGATACGAGCACATTTAGATGGGTGCATTCGACCATTTCGGTGGACATGTGCCAGGACTGCCCAGGTCACGGTGTCCAAAGGGTCCAAAGTAGGCCTAATTCCGAGTAACCGAATGGGGGTTCAAGGAGGCCCCCAAAGCCAAGGCACCTTTGGGTTTCCAGTTTGTCGTGGTCTAATGGTAAGAAAAACATGCAGCGGGAATGTTGGTTGCAAGATACGAGCACATTTAGATGGGTGCATTCGACCATTTCGGTGGACATGTGCCAGGACTGCCCAGGTCACGGTGTCCAAAGGGTCCAAAGTAGGCCTAATTCCGAGTAACCGAATGGGGGTTCAAGGAGGCCCCCAAAGCCAAGGCACCTTTGGGTTTCCAGTTTGTCGTGGTCTAATGGTAAGAAAAACATGCAGCGGGAATGTTGGTTGCAAGATACGAGCACATTTAGATGGGTGCATTCGACCATTTCGGTGGACATGTGCCAGGACTGCCCAGGTCACGGTGTCCAAAGGGTCCAAAGTAGGCCTAATTCCGAGTAACCGAATGGGGGTTCAAGGAGGCCCCCAAAGCCAAGGCACCTTTGGGTTTCCAGTTTGTCGTGGTCTAATGGTAAGAAAAACATGCAGCGGGAATGTTGGTTGCAAGATACGAGCACATTTAGATGGGTGCATTCGACCATTTCGGTGGACATGTGCCAGGACTGCCCAGGTCACGGTGTCCAAAGGGTCCAAAGTAGGCCTAATTCCGAGTAACCGAATGGGGGTTCAAGGAGGCCCCCAAAGCCAAGGCACCTTTGGGTTTCCAGTTTGTCGTGGTCTAATGGTAAGAAAAACATGCAGCGGGAATGTTGGTTGCAAGATACGAGCACATTTAGATGGGTGCATTCGACCATTTCGGTGGACATGTGCCAGGACTGCCCAGGTCACGGTGTCCAAAGGGTCCAAAGTAGGCCTAATTCCGAGTAACCGAATGGGGTTCAAGGAGGCCCCCAAAGCCAAGGCACCTTTGGGTTTCCAGTTTGTCGTGGTCTAATGGTAAAAACATGCAGCGGGAATGTTGGTTGCAAGATACGAGCACATTTAGATGGGTGCATTCGACCATTTCGGTGGACATGTGCCAGGACTGCCCAGGTCACGGTGTCCAAAGGGTCCAAAGTAGGCCTAATTCCGAGTAACCGAATGGGGGTTCAAGGAGGCCCCCAAAGCCAAGGCACCTTTGGGTTTCCAGTTTGTCGTGGTCTAATGGTAAGAAAAACATGCAGCGGGAATGTTGGTTGCAAGATACGAGCACATTTAGATGGGTGCATTCGACCATTTCGGTGGACATGTGCCAGGACTGCCCAGGTCACGGTGTCCAAAGGGTCCAAAGTAGGCCTAATTCCGAGTAACCGAATGGGGGTTCAAGGAGGCCCCCAAAGCCAAGGCACCTTTGGGTTTCCAGTTTGTCGTGGTCTAATGGTAAGAAAAACATGCAGCGGGAATGTTGGTTGCAAGATACGAGCACATTTAGATGGGTGCATTCGACCATTTCGGTGGACATGTGCCAGGACTGCCCAGGTCACGGTGTCCAAAGGGTCCAAAGTAGGCCTAATTCCGAGTAACCGAATGGGGGTTCAAGGAGGCCCCCAAAGCCAAGGCACCTTTGGGTTTCCAGTTTGTCGTGGTCTAATGGTAAGAAAAACATGCAGCGGGAATGTTGGTTGCAAGATACGAGCACATTTAGATGGGTGCATTCGACCATTTCGGTGGACATGTGCCAGGACTGCCCAGGTCACGGTGTCCAAAGGGTCCAAAGTAGGCCTAATTCCGAGTAACCGAATGGGGGTTCAAGGAGGCCCCCAAAGCCAAGGCACCTTTGGGTTTCCAGTTTGTCGTGGTCTAATGGTAAGAAAAACATGCAGCGGGAATGTTGGTTGCAAGATACGAGCACATTTAGATGGGTGCATTCGACCATTTCGGTGGACATGTGCCAGGACTGCCCAGGTCACGGTGTCCAAAGGGTCCAAAGTAGGCCTAATTCCGAGTAACCGAATGGGGGTTCAAGGAGGCCCCAAAGCCAAGGCACCTTTGGGTTTCCAGTTTGTCGTGGTCTAATGGTAAGAAAAACATGCAGCGGGAATGTTGGTTGCAAGATACGAGCACATTTAGATGGGTGCATTCGACCATTTCGGTGGACATGTGCCAGGACTGCCCAGGTCACGGTGTCCAAAGGGTCCAAAGTAGGCCTAATTCCGAGTAACCGAATGGGGGTTCAAGGAGGCCCCCAAAGCCAAGGCACCTTTGGGTTTCCAGTTTGTCGTGGTCTAATGGTAAGAAAAACATGCAGCGGGAATGTTGGTTGCAAGATACGAGCACATTTAGATGGGTGCATTCGACCATTTCGGTGGACATGTGCCAGGACTGCCCAGGTCACGGTGTCCAAAGGGTCCAAAGTAGGCCTAATTCCGAGTAACCGAATGGGGGTTCAAGGAGGCCCCCAAAGCCAAGGCACCTTTGGGTTTCCAGTTTGTCGTGGTCTAATGGTAAGAAAAACATGCAGCGGGAATGTTGGTTGCAAGATACGAGCACATTTAGATGGGTGCATTCGACCATTTCGGTGGACATGTGCCAGGACTGCCCAGGTCACGGTGTCCAAAGGGTCCAAAGTAGGCCTAATTCCGAGTAACCGAATGGGGGTTCAAGGAGGCCCCCAAAGCCAAGGCACCTTTGGGTTTCCAGTTTGTCGTGGTCTAATGGTAAGAAAAACATGCAGCGGGAATGTTGGTTGCAAGATACGAGCACATTTAGATGGGTGCATTCGACCATTTCGGTGGACATGTGCCAGGACTGCCCAGGTCACGGTGTCCAAAGGGTCCAAAGTAGGCCTAATTCCGAGTAACCGAATGGGGGTTCAAGGAGGCCCCCAAAGCCAAGGCACCTTTGGGTTTCCAGTTTGTCGTGGTCTAATGGTAAGAAAAACATGCAGCGGGAATGTTGGTTGCAAGATACGAGCACATTTAGATGGGTGCATTCGACCATTTCGGTGGACATGTGCCAGGACTGCCCAGGTCACGGTGTCCAAAGGGTCCAAAGTAGGCCTAATTCCGAGTAACCGAATGGGGGTTCAAGGAGGCCCCCAAAGCCAAGGCACCTTTGGGTTTCCAGTTTGTCGTGGTCTAATGGTAAGAAAAACATGCAGCGGGAATGTTGGTTGCAAGATACGAGCACATTTAGATGGGTGCATTCGACCATTTCGGTGGACATGTGCCAGGACTGCCCAGGTCACGGTGTCCAAAGGGTCCAAAGTAGGCCTAATTCCGAGTAACCGAATGGGGGTTCAAGGAGGCCCCCAAAGCCAAGGCACCTTTGGGTTTCCAGTTTGTCGTGGTCTAATGGTAAGAAAAACATGCAGCGGGAATGTTGGTTGCAAGATACGAGCACATTTAGATGGGTGCATTCGACCATTTCGGTGGACATGTGCCAGGACTGCCCAGGTCACGGTGTCCAAAGGGTCCAAAGTAGGCCTAATTCCGAGTAACCGAATGGGGGTTCAAGGAGGCCCCAAAGCCAAGGCACCTTTGGGTTTCCAGTTTGTCGTGGTCTAATGGTAAGAAAAACATGCAGCGGGAATGTTGGTTGCAAGATACGAGCACATTTAGATGGGTGCATTCGACCATTTCGGTGGACATGTGCCAGGACTGCCCAGGTCACGGTGTCCAAAGGGTCCAAAGTAGGCCTAATTCCGAGTAACCGAATGGGGGTTCAAGGAGGCCCCCAAAGCCAAGGCACCTTTGGGTTTCCAGTTTGTCGTGGTCTAATGGTAAGAAAAACATGCAGCGGGAATGTTGGTTGCAAGATACGAGCACATTTAGATGGGTGCATTCGACCATTTCGGTGGACATGTGCCAGGACTGCCCAGGTCACGGTGTCCAAAGGGTCCAAAGTAGGCCTAATTCCGAGTAACCGAATGGGGGTTCAAGGAGGCCCCCAAAGCCAAGGCACCTTTGGGTTTCCAGTTTGTCGTGGTCTAATGGTAAGAAAAACATGCAGCGGGAATGTTGGTTGCAAGATACGAGCACATTTAGATGGGTGCATTCGACCATTTCGGTGGACATGTGCCAGGACTGCCCAGGTCACGGTGTCCAAAGGGTCCAAAGTAGGCCTAATTCCGAGTAACCGAATGGGGGTTCAAGGAGGCCCCCAAAGCCAAGGCACCTTTGGGTTTCCAGTTTGTCGTGGTCTAATGGTAAGAAAAACATGCAGCGGGAATGTTGGTTGCAAGATACGAGCACATTTAGATGGGTGCATTCGACCATTTCGGTGGACATGTGCCAGGACTGCCCAGGTCACGGTGTCCAAAGGGTCCAAAGTAGGCCTAATTCCGAGTAACCGAATGGGGGTTCAAGGAGGCCCCCAAAGCCAAGGCACCTTTGGGTTTCCAGTTTGTCGTGGTCTAATGGTAAGAAAAACATGCAGCGGGAATGTTGGTTGCAAGATACGAGCACATTTAGATGGGTGCATTCGACCATTTCGGTGGACATGTGCCAGGACTGCCCAGGTCACGGTGTCCAAAGGGTCCAAAGTAGGCCTAATTCCGAGTAACCGAATGGGGGTTCAAGGAGGCCCCCAAAGCCAAGGCACCTTTGGGTTTCCAGTTTGTCGTGGTCTAATGGTAAGAAAAACATGCAGCGGGAATGTTGGTTGCAAGATACGAGCACATTTAGATGGGTGCATTCGACCATTTCGGTGGACATGTGCCAGGACTGCCCAGGTCACGGTGTCCAAAGGGTCCAAAGTAGGCCTAATTCCGAGTAACCGAATGGGGGTTCAAGGAGGCCCCCAAAGCCAAGGCACCTTTGGGTTTCCAGTTTGTCGTGGTCTAATGGTAAGAAAAACATGCAGCGGGAATGTTGGTTGCAAGATACGAGCACATTTAGATGGGTGCATTCGACCATTTCGGTGGACATGTGCCAGGACTGCCCAGGTCACGGTGTCCAAAGGGTCCAAAGTAGGCCTAATTCCGAGTAACCGAATGGGGGTTCAAGGAGGCCCCCAAAGCCAAGGCACCTTTGGGTTTCCAGTTTGTCGTGGTCTAATGGTAAGAAAAACATGCAGCGGGAATGTTGGTTGCAAGATACGAGCACATTTAGATGGGTGCATTCGACCATTTCGGTGGACATGTGCCAGGACTGCCCAGGTCACGGTGTCCAAAGGGTCCAAAGTAGGCCTAATTCCGAGTAACCGAATGGGGGTTCAAGGAGGCCCCCAAAGCCAAGGCACCTTTGGGTTTCCAGTTTGTCGTGGTCTAATGGTAAGAAAAACATGCAGCGGGAATGTTGGTTGCAAGATACGAGCACATTTAGATGGGTGCATTCGACCATTTCGGTGGACATGTGCCAGGACTGCCCAGGTCACGGTGTCCAAAGGGTCCAAAGTAGGCCTAATTCCGAGTAACCGAATGGGGGTTCAAGGAGGCCCCCAAAGCCAAGGCACCTTTGGGTTTCCAGTTTGTCGTGGTCTAATGGTAAGAAAAACATGCAGCGGGAATGTTGGTTGCAAGATACGAGCACATTTAGATGGGTGCATTCGACCATTTCGGTGGACATGTGCCAGGACTGCCCAGGTCACGGTGTCCAAAGGGTCCAAAGTAGGCCTAATTCCGAGTAACCGAATGGGGGTTCAAGGAGGCCCCCAAAGCCAAGGCACCTTTGGGTTTCCAGTTTGTCGTGGTCTAATGGTAAGAAAAACATGCAGCGGGAATGTTGGTTGCAAGATACGAGCACATTTAGATGGGTGCATTCGACCATTTCGGTGGACATGTGCCAGGACTGCCCAGGTCACGGTGTCCAAAGGGTCCAAAGTAGGCCTAATTCCGAGTAACCGAATGGGGGTTCAAGGAGGCCCCCAAAGCCAAGGCACCTTTGGGTTTCCAGTTTGTCGTGGTCTAATGGTAAGAAAAACATGCAGCGGGAATGTTGGTTGCAAGATACGAGCACATTTAGATGGGTGCATTCGACCATTTCGGTGGACATGTGCCAGGACTGCCCAGGTCACGGTGTCCAAAGGGTCCAAAGTAGGCCTAATTCCGAGTAACCGAATGGGGGTTCAAGGAGGCCCCCAAAGCCAAGGCACCTTTGGGTTTCCAGTTTGTCGTGGTCTAATGGTAAGAAAAACATGCAGCGGGAATGTTGGTTGCAAGATACGAGCACATTTAGATGGGTGCATTCGACCATTTCGGTGGACATGTGCCAGGACTGCCCAGGTCACGGTGTCCAAAGGGTCCAAAGTAGGCCTAATTCCGAGTAACCGAATGGGGGTTCAAGGAGGCCCCCAAAGCCAAGGCACCTTTGGGTTTCCAGTTTGTCGTGGTCTAATGGTAAGAAAAACATGCAGCGGGAATGTTGGTTGCAAGATACGAGCACATTTAGATGGGTGCATTCGACCATTTCGGTGGACATGTGCCAGGACTGCCCAGGTCACGGTGTCCAAAGGGTCCAAAGTAGGCCTAATTCCGAGTAACCGAATGGGGGTTCAAGGAGGCCCCCAAAGCCAAGGCACCTTTGGGTTTCCAGTTTGTCGTGGTCTAATGGTAAGAAAAACATGCAGCGGGAATGTTGGTTGCAAGATACGAGCACATTTAGATGGGTGCATTCGACCATTTCGGTGGACATGTGCCAGGACTGCCCAGGTCACGGTGTCCAAAGGGTCCAAAGTAGGCCTAATTCCGAGTAACCGAATGGGGGTTCAAGGAGGCCCCCAAAGCCAAGGCACCTTTGGGTTTCCAGTTTGTCGTGGTCTAATGGTAAGAAAAACATGCAGCGGGAATGTTGGTTGCAAGATACGAGCACATTTAGATGGGTGCATTCGACCATTTCGGTGGACATGTGCCAGGACTGCCCA
Organism: Euglena gracilis; assembly: GCA_900893395.1. NCBI lineage: Eukaryota > Euglenozoa > Euglenophyceae > Euglenales > Euglenaceae > Euglena > Euglena gracilis. The sequence continues at coordinate 18,563 of CAAHFI011294439.1, forward strand.
GGTCACGGTGTCCAAAGGGTCCAAAGTAGGCCTAATTCCGAGTAACCGAATGGGGGTTCAAGGAGGCCCCCAAAGCCAAGGCACCTTTGGGTTTCCAGTTTGTCGTGGTCTAATGGTAAGAAAAACATGCAGCGGGAATGTTGGTTGCAAGATACGAGCACATTTAGATGGGTGCATTCGACCATTTCGGTGGACATGTGCCAGGACTGCCCAGGTCACGGTGTCCAAAGGGTCCAAAGTAGGCCTAATTCCGAGTAACCGAATGGGGGTTCAAGGAGGCCCCCAAAGCCAAGGCACCTTTGGGTTTCCAGTTTGTCGTGGTCTAATGGTAAGAAAAACATGCAGCGGGAATGTTGGTTGCAAGATACGAGCACATTTAGATGGGTGCATTCGACCATTTCGGTGGACATGTGCCAGGACTGCCCAGGTCACGGTGTCCAAAGGGTCCAAAGTAGGCCTAATTCCGAGTAACCGAATGGGGGTTCAAGGAGGCCCCCAAAGCCAAGGCACCTTTGGGTTTCCAGTTTGTCGTGGTCTAATGGTAAGAAAAACATGCAGCGGGAATGTTGGTTGCAAGATACGAGCACATTTAGATGGGTGCATTCGACCATTTCGGTGGACATGTGCCAGGACTGCCCAGGTCACGGTGTCCAAAGGGTCCAAAGTAGGCCTAATTCCGAGTAACCGAATGGGGGTTCAAGGAGGCCCCCAAAGCCAAGGCACCTTTGGGTTTCCAGTTTGTCGTGGTCTAATGGTAAGAAAAACATGCAGCGGGAATGTTGGTTGCAAGATACGAGCACATTTAGATGGGTGCATTCGACCATTTCGGTGGACATGTGCCAGGACTGCCCAGGTCACGGTGTCCAAAGGGTCCAAAGTAGGCCTAATTCCGAGTAACCGAATGGGGGTTCAAGGAGGCCCCCAAAGCCAAGGCACCTTTGGGTTTCCAGTTTGTCGTGGTCTAATGGTAAGAAAAACATGCAGCGGGAATGTTGGTTGCAAGATACGAGCACATTTAGATGGGTGCATTCGACCATTTCGGTGGACATGTGCCAGGACTGCCCAGGTCACGGTGTCCAAAGGGTCCAAAGTAGGCCTAATTCCGAGTAACCGAATGGGGGTTCAAGGAGGCCCCCAAAGCCAAGGCACCTTTGGGTTTCCAGTTTGTCGTGGTCTAATGGTAAGAAAAACATGCAGCGGGAATGTTGGTTGCAAGATACGAGCACATTTAGATGGGTGCATTCGACCATTTCGGTGGACATGTGCCAGGACTGCCCAGGTCACGGTGTCCAAAGGGTCCAAAGTAGGCCTAATTCCGAGTAACCGAATGGGGGTTCAAGGAGGCCCCCAAAGCCAAGGCACCTTTGGGTTTCCAGTTTGTCGTGGTCTAATGGTAAGAAAAACATGCAGCGGGAATGTTGGTTGCAAGATACGAGCACATTTAGATGGGTGCATTCGACCATTTCGGTGGACATGTGCCAGGACTGCCCAGGTCACGGTGTCCAAAGGGTCCAAAGTAGGCCTAATTCCGAGTAACCGAATGGGGGTTCAAGGAGGCCCCCAAAGCCAAGGCACCTTTGGGTTTCCAGTTTGTCGTGGTCTAATGGTAAGAAAAACATGCAGCGGGAATGTTGGTTGCAAGATACGAGCACATTTAGATGGGTGCATTCGACCATTTCGGTGGACATGTGCCAGGACTGCCCAGGTCACGGTGTCCAAAGGGTCCAAAGTAGGCCTAATTCCGAGTAACCGAATGGGGGTTCAAGGAGGCCCCCAAAGCCAAGGCACCTTTGGGTTTCCAGTTTGTCGTGGTCTAATGGTAAGAAAAACATGCAGCGGGAATGTTGGTTGCAAGATACGAGCACATTTAGATGGGTGCATTCGACCATTTCGGTGGACATGTGCCAGGACTGCCCAGGTCACGGTGTCCAAAGGGTCCAAAGTAGGCCTAATTCCGAGTAACCGAATGGGGGTTCAAGGAGGCCCCCAAAGCCAAGGCACCTTTGGGTTTCCAGTTTGTCGTGGTCTAATGGTAAGAAAAACATGCAGCGGGAATGTTGGTTGCAAGATACGAGCACATTTAGATGGGTGCATTCGACCATTTCGGTGGACATGTGCCAGGACTGCCCAGGTCACGGTGTCCAAAGGGTCCAAAGTAGGCCTAATTCCGAGTAACCGAATGGGGGTTCAAGGAGGCCCCCAAAGCCAAGGCACCTTTGGGTTTCCAGTTTGTCGTGGTCTAATGGTAAGAAAAACATGCAGCGGGAATGTTGGTTGCAAGATACGAGCACATTTAGATGGGTGCATTCGACCATTTCGGTGGACATGTGCCAGGACTGCCCAGGTCACGGTGTCCAAAGGGTCCAAAGTAGGCCTAATTCCGAGTAACCGAATGGGGGTTCAAGGAGGCCCCCAAAGCCAAGGCACCTTTGGGTTTCCAGTTTGTCGTGGTCTAATGGTAAGAAAAACATGCAGCGGGAATGTTGGTTGCAAGATACGAGCACATTTAGATGGGTGCATTCGACCATTTCGGTGGACATGTGCCAGGACTGCCCAGGTCACGGTGTCCAAAGGGTCCAAAGTAGGCCTAATTCCGAGTAACCGAATGGGGGTTCAAGGAGGCCCCCAAAGCCAAGGCACCTTTGGGTTTCCAGTTTGTCGTGGTCTAATGGTAAGAAAAACATGCAGCGGGAATGTTGGTTGCAAGATACGAGCACATTTAGATGGGTGCATTCGACCATTTCGGTGGACATGTGCCAGGACTGCCCAGGTCACGGTGTCCAAAGGGTCCAAAGTAGGCCTAATTCCGAGTAACCGAATGGGGGTTCAAGGAGGCCCCCAAAGCCAAGGCACCTTTGGGTTTCCAGTTTGTCGTGGTCTAATGGTAAGAAAAACATGCAGCGGGAATGTTGGTTGCAAGATACGAGCACATTTAGATGGGTGCATTCGACCATTTCGGTGGACATGTGCCAGGACTGCCCAGGTCACGGTGTCCAAAGGGTCCAAAGTAGGCCTAATTCCGAGTAACCGAATGGGGGTTCAAGGAGGCCCCCAAAGCCAAGGCACCTTTGGGTTTCCAGTTTGTCGTGGTCTAATGGTAAGAAAAACATGCAGCGGGAATGTTGGTTGCAAGATACGAGCACATTTAGATGGGTGCATTCGACCATTTCGGTGGACATGTGCCAGGACTGCCCAGGTCACGGTGTCCAAAGGGTCCAAAGTAGGCCTAATTCCGAGTAACCGAATGGGGGTTCAAGGAGGCCCCCAAAGCCAAGGCACCTTTGGGTTTCCAGTTTGTCGTGGTCTAATGGTAAGAAAAACATGCAGCGGGAATGTTGGTTGCAAGATACGAGCACATTTAGATGGGTGCATTCGACCATTTCGGTGGACATGTGCCAGGACTGCCCAGGTCACGGTGTCCAAAGGGTCCAAAGTAGGCCTAATTCCGAGTAACCGAATGGGGGTTCAAGGAGGCCCCCAAAGCCAAGGCACCTTTGGGTTTCCAGTTTGTCGTGGTCTAATGGTAAGAAAAACATGCAGCGGGAATGTTGGTTGCAAGATACGAGCACATTTAGATGGGTGCATTCGACCATTTCGGTGGACATGTGCCAGGACTGCCCAGGTCACGGTGTCCAAAGGGTCCAAAGTAGGCCTAATTCCGAGTAACCGAATGGGGGTTCAAGGAGGCCCCCAAAGCCAAGGCACCTTTGGGTTTCCAGTTTGTCGTGGTCTAATGGTAAGAAAAACATGCAGCGGGAATGTTGGTTGCAAGATACGAGCACATTTAGATGGGTGCATTCGACCATTTCGGTGGACATGTGCCAGGACTGCCCAGGTCACGGTGTCCAAAGGGTCCAAAGTAGGCCTAATTCCGAGTAACCGAATGGGGGTTCAAGGAGGCCCCCAAAGCCAAGGCACCTTTGGGTTTCCAGTTTGTCGTGGTCTAATGGTAAGAAAAACATGCAGCGGGAATGTTGGTTGCAAGATACGAGCACATTTAGATGGGTGCATTCGACCATTTCGGTGGACATGTGCCAGGACTGCCCAGGTCACGGTGTCCAAAGGGTCCAAAGTAGGCCTAATTCCGAGTAACCGAATGGGGGTTCAAGGAGGCCCCCAAAGCCAAGGCACCTTTGGGTTTCCAGTTTGTCGTGGTCTAATGGTAAGAAAAACATGCAGCGGGAATGTTGGTTGCAAGATACGAGCACATTTAGATGGGTGCATTCGACCATTTCGGTGGACATGTGCCAGGACTGCCCAGGTCACGGTGTCCAAAGGGTCCAAAGTAGGCCTAATTCCGAGTAACCGAATGGGGGTTCAAGGAGGCCCCCAAAGCCAAGGCACCTTTGGGTTTCCAGTTTGTCGTGGTCTAATGGTAAGAAAAACATGCAGCGGGAATGTTGGTTGCAAGATACGAGCACATTTAGATGGGTGCATTCGACCATTTCGGTGGACATGTGCCAGGACTGCCCAGGTCACGGTGTCCAAAGGGTCCAAAGTAGGCCTAATTCCGAGTAACCGAATGGGGGTTCAAGGAGGCCCCCAAAGCCAAGGCACCTTTGGGTTTCCAGTTTGTCGTGGTCTAATGGTAAGAAAAACATGCAGCGGGAATGTTGGTTGCAAGATACGAGCACATTTAGATGGGTGCATTCGACCATTTCGGTGGACATGTGCCAGGACTGCCCAGGTCACGGTGTCCAAAGGGTCCAAAGTAGGCCTAATTCCGAGTAACCGAATGGGGGTTCAAGGAGGCCCCCAAAGCCAAGGCACCTTTGGGTTTCCAGTTTGTCGTGGTCTAATGGTAAGAAAAACATGCAGCGGGAATGTTGGTTGCAAGATACGAGCACATTTAGATGGGTGCATTCGACCATTTCGGTGGACATGTGCCAGGACTGCCCAGGTCACGGTGTCCAAAGGGTCCAAAGTAGGCCTAATTCCGAGTAACCGAATGGGGGTTCAAGGAGGCCCCCAAAGCCAAGGCACCTTTGGGTTTCCAGTTTGTCGTGGTCTAATGGTAAGAAAAACATGCAGCGGGAATGTTGGTTGCAAGATACGAGCACATTTAGATGGGTGCATTCGACCATTTCGGTGGACATGTGCCAGGACTGCCCAGGTCACGGTGTCCAAAGGGTCCAAAGTAGGCCTAATTCCGAGTAACCGAATGGGGGTTCAAGGAGGCCCCCAAAGCCAAGGCACCTTTGGGTTTCCAGTTTGTCGTGGTCTAATGGTAAGAAAAACATGCAGCGGGAATGTTGGTTGCAAGATACGAGCACATTTAGATGGGTGCATTCGACCATTTCGGTGGACATGTGCCAGGACTGCCCAGGTCACGGTGTCCAAAGGGTCCAAAGTAGGCCTAATTCCGAGTAACCGAATGGGGGTTCAAGGAGGCCCCCAAAGCCAAGGCACCTTTGGGTTTCCAGTTTGTCGTGGTCTAATGGTAAGAAAAACATGCAGCGGGAATGTTGGTTGCAAGATACGAGCACATTTAGATGGGTGCATTCGACCATTTCGGTGGACATGTGCCAGGACTGCCCAGGTCACGGTGTCCAAAGGGTCCAAAGTAGGCCTAATTCCGAGTAACCGAATGGGGGTTCAAGGAGGCCCCCAAAGCCAAGGCACCTTTGGGTTTCCAGTTTGTCGTGGTCTAATGGTAAGAAAAACATGCAGCGGGAATGTTGGTTGCAAGATACGAGCACATTTAGATGGGTGCATTCGACCATTTCGGTGGACATGTGCCAGGACTGCCCAGGTCACGGTGTCCAAAGGGTCCAAAGTAGGCCTAATTCCGAGTAACCGAATGGGGGTTCAAGGAGGCCCCCAAAGCCAAGGCACCTTTGGGTTTCCAGTTTGTCGTGGTCTAATGGTAAGAAAAACATGCAGCGGGAATGTTGGTTGCAAGATACGAGCACATTTAGATGGGTGCATTCGACCATTTCGGTGGACATGTGCCAGGACTGCCCAGGTCACGGTGTCCAAAGGGTCCAAAGTAGGCCTAATTCCGAGTAACCGAATGGGGGTTCAAGGAGGCCCCCAAAGCCAAGGCACCTTTGGGTTTCCAGTTTGTCGTGGTCTAATGGTAAGAAAAACATGCAGCGGGAATGTTGGTTGCAAGATACGAGCACATTTAGATGGGTGCATTCGACCATTTCGGTGGACATGTGCCAGGACTGCCCAGGTCACGGTGTCCAAAGGGTCCAAAGTAGGCCTAATTCCGAGTAACCGAATGGGGGTTCAAGGAGGCCCCCAAAGCCAAGGCACCTTTGGGTTTCCAGTTTGTCGTGGTCTAATGGTAAGAAAAACATGCAGCGGGAATGTTGGTTGCAAGATACGAGCACATTTAGATGGGTGCATTCGACCATTTCGGTGGACATGTGCCAGGACTGCCCAGGTCACGGTGTCCAAAGGGTCCAAAGTAGGCCTAATTCCGAGTAACCGAATGGGGGTTCAAGGAGGCCCCCAAAGCCAAGGCACCTTTGGGTTTCCAGTTTGTCGTGGTCTAATGGTAAGAAAAACATGCAGCGGGAATGTTGGTTGCAAGATACGAGCACATTTAGATGGGTGCATTCGACCATTTCGGTGGACATGTGCCAGGACTGCCCAGGTCACGGTGTCCAAAGGGTCCAAAGTAGGCCTAATTCCGAGTAACCGAATGGGGGTTCAAGGAGGCCCCCAAAGCCAAGGCACCTTTGGGTTTCCAGTTTGTCGTGGTCTAATGGTAAGAAAAACATGCAGCGGGAATGTTGGTTGCAAGATACGAGCACATTTAGATGGGTGCATTCGACCATTTCGGTGGACATGTGCCAGGACTGCCCAGGTCACGGTGTCCAAAGGGTCCAAAGTAGGCCTAATTCCGAGTAACCGAATGGGGGTTCAAGGAGGCCCCCAAAGCCAAGGCACCTTTGGGTTTCCAGTTTGTCGTGGTCTAATGGTAAGAAAAACATGCAGCGGGAATGTTGGTTGCAAGATACGAGCACATTTAGATGGGTGCATTCGACCATTTCGGTGGACATGTGCCAGGACTGCCCAGGTCACGGTGTCCAAAGGGTCCAAAGTAGGCCTAATTCCGAGTAACCGAATGGGGGTTCAAGGAGGCCCCCAAAGCCAAGGCACCTTTGGGTTTCCAGTTTGTCGTGGTCTAATGGTAAGAAAAACATGCAGCGGGAATGTTGGTTGCAAGATACGAGCACATTTAGATGGGTGCATTCGACCATTTCGGTGGACATGTGCCAGGACTGCCCAGGTCACGGTGTCCAAAGGGTCCAAAGTAGGCCTAATTCCGAGTAACCGAATGGGGGTTCAAGGAGGCCCCCAAAGCCAAGGCACCTTTGGGTTTCCAGTTTGTCGTGGTCTAATGGTAAGAAAAACATGCAGCGGGAATGTTGGTTGCAAGATACGAGCACATTTAGATGGGTGCATTCGACCATTTCGGTGGACATGTGCCAGGACTGCCCAGGTCACGGTGTCCAAAGGGTCCAAAGTAGGCCTAATTCCGAGTAACCGAATGGGGGTTCAAGGAGGCCCCCAAAGCCAAGGCACCTTTGGGTTTCCAGTTTGTCGTGGTCTAATGGTAAGAAAAACATGCAGCGGGAATGTTGGTTGCAAGATACGAGCACATTTAGATGGGTGCATTCGACCATTTCGGTGGACATGTGCCAGGACTGCCCAGGTCACGGTGTCCAAAGGGTCCAAAGTAGGCCTAATTCCGAGTAACCGAATGGGGGTTCAAGGAGGCCCCCAAAGCCAAGGCACCTTTGGGTTTCCAGTTTGTCGTGGTCTAATGGTAAGAAAAACATGCAGCGGGAATGTTGGTTGCAAGATACGAGCACATTTAGATGGGTGCATTCGACCATTTCGGTGGACATGTGCCAGGACTGCCCAGGTCACGGTGTCCAAAGGGTCCAAAGTAGGCCTAATTCCGAGTAACCGAATGGGGGTTCAAGGAGGCCCCCAAAGCCAAGGCACCTTTGGGTTTCCAGTTTGTCGTGGTCTAATGGTAAGAAAAACATGCAGCGGGAATGTTGGTTGCAAGATACGAGCACATTTAGATGGGTGCATTCGACCATTTCGGTGGACATGTGCCAGGACTGCCCAGGTCACGGTGTCCAAAGGGTCCAAAGTAGGCCTAATTCCGAGTAACCGAATGGGGGTTCAAGGAGGCCCCCAAAGCCAAGGCACCTTTGGGTTTCCAGTTTGTCGTGGTCTAATGGTAAGAAAAACATGCAGCGGGAATGTTGGTTGCAAGATACGAGCACATTTAGATGGGTGCATTCGACCATTTCGGTGGACATGTGCCAGGACTGCCCAGGTCACGGTGTCCAAAGGGTCCAAAGTAGGCCTAATTCCGAGTAACCGAATGGGGGTTCAAGGAGGCCCCCAAAGCCAAGGCACCTTTGGGTTTCCAGTTTGTCGTGGTCTAATGGTAAGAAAAACATGCAGCGGGAATGTTGGTTGCAAGATACGAGCACATTTAGATGGGTGCATTCGACCATTTCGGTGGACATGTGCCAGGACTGCCCAGGTCACGGTGTCCAAAGGGTCCAAAGTAGGCCTAATTCCGAGTAACCGAATGGGGGTTCAAGGAGGCCCCCAAAGCCAAGGCACCTTTGGGTTTCCAGTTTGTCGTGGTCTAATGGTAAGAAAAACATGCAGCGGGAATGTTGGTTGCAAGATACGAGCACATTTAGATGGGTGCATTCGACCATTTCGGTGGACATGTGCCAGGACTGCCCAGGTCACGGTGTCCAAAGGGTCCAAAGTAGGCCTAATTCCGAGTAACCGAATGGGGGTTCAAGGAGGCCCCCAAAGCCAAGGCACCTTTGGGTTTCCAGTTTGTCGTGGTCTAATGGTAAGAAAAACATGCAGCGGGAATGTTGGTTGCAAGATACGAGCACATTTAGATGGGTGCATTCGACCATTTCGGTGGACATGTGCCAGGACTGCCCAGGTCACGGTGTCCAAAGGGTCCAAAGTAGGCCTAATTCCGAGTAACCGAATGGGGGTTCAAGGAGGCCCCCAAAGCCAAGGCACCTTTGGGTTTCCAGTTTGTCGTGGTCTAATGGTAAGAAAAACATGCAGCGGGAATGTTGGTTGCAAGATACGAGCACATTTAGATGGGTGCATTCGACCATTTCGGTGGACATGTGCCAGGACTGCCCAGGTCACGGTGTCCAAAGGGTCCAAAGTAGGCCTAATTCCGAGTAACCGAATGGGGGTTCAAGGAGGCCCCCAAAGCCAAGGCACCTTTGGGTTTCCAGTTTGTCGTGGTCTAATGGTAAGAAAAACATGCAGCGGGAATGTTGGTTGCAAGATACGAGCACATTTAGATGGGTGCATTCGACCATTTCGGTGGACATGTGCCAGGACTGCCCAGGTCACGGTGTCCAAAGGGTCCAAAGTAGGCCTAATTCCGAGTAACCGAATGGGGGTTCAAGGAGGCCCCCAAAGCCAAGGCACCTTTGGGTTTCCAGTTTGTCGTGGTCTAATGGTAAGAAAAACATGCAGCGGGAATGTTGGTTGCAAGATACGAGCACATTTAGATGGGTGCATTCGACCATTTCGGTGGACATGTGCCAGGACTGCCCAGGTCACGGTGTCCAAAGGGTCCAAAGTAGGCCTAATTCCGAGTAACCGAATGGGGGTTCAAGGAGGCCCCCAAAGCCAAGGCACCTTTGGGTTTCCAGTTTGTCGTGGTCTAATGGTAAGAAAAACATGCAGCGGGAATGTTGGTTGCAAGATACGAGCACATTTAGATGGGTGCATTCGACCATTTCGGTGGACATGTGCCAGGACTGCCCAGGTCACGGTGTCCAAAGGGTCCAAAGTAGGCCTAATTCCGAGTAACCGAATGGGGGTTCAAGGAGGCCCCCAAAGCCAAGGCACCTTTGGGTTTCCAGTTTGTCGTGGTCTAATGGTAAGAAAAACATGCAGCGGGAATGTTGGTTGCAAGATACGAGCACATTTAGATGGGTGCATTCGACCATTTCGGTGGACATGTGCCAGGACTGCCCAGGTCACGGTGTCCAAAGGGTCCAAAGTAGGCCTAATTCCGAGTAACCGAATGGGGGTTCAAGGAGGCCCCCAAAGCCAAGGCACCTTTGGGTTTCCAGTTTGTCGTGGTCTAATGGTAAGAAAAACATGCAGCGGGAATGTTGGTTGCAAGATACGAGCACATTTAGATGGGTGCATTCGACCATTTCGGTGGACATGTGCCAGGACTGCCCAGGTCACGGTGTCCAAAGGGTCCAAAGTAGGCCTAATTCCGAGTAACCGAATGGGGGTTCAAGGAGGCCCCCAAAGCCAAGGCACCTTTGGGTTTCCAGTTTGTCGTGGTCTAATGGTAAGAAAAACATGCAGCGGGAATGTTGGTTGCAAGATACGAGCACATTTAGATGGGTGCATTCGACCATTTCGGTGGACATGTGCCAGGACTGCCCAGGTCACGGTGTCCAAAGGGTCCAAAGTAGGCCTAATTCCGAGTAACCGAATGGGGGTTCAAGGAGGCCCCCAAAGCCAAGGCACCTTTGGGTTTCCAGTTTGTCGTGGTCTAATGGTAAGAAAAACATGCAGCGGGAATGTTGGTTGCAAGATACGAGCACATTTAGATGGGTGCATTCGACCATTTCGGTGGACATGTGCCAGGACTGCCCAGGTCACGGTGTCCAAAGGGTCCAAAGTAGGCCTAATTCCGAGTAACCGAATGGGGGTTCAAGGAGGCCCCCAAAGCCAAGGCACCTTTGGGTTTCCAGTTTGTCGTGGTCTAATGGTAAGAAAAACATGCAGCGGGAATGTTGGTTGCAAGATACGAGCACATTTAGATGGGTGCATTCGACCATTTCGGTGGACATGTGCCAGGACTGCCCAGGTCACGGTGTCCAAAGGGTCCAAAGTAGGCCTAATTCCGAGTAACCGAATGGGGGTTCAAGGAGGCCCCCAAAGCCAAGGCACCTTTGGGTTTCCAGTTTGTCGTGGTCTAATGGTAAGAAAAACATGCAGCGGGAATGTTGGTTGCAAGATACGAGCACATTTAGATGGGTGCATTCGACCATTTCGGTGGACATGTGCCAGGACTGCCCAGGTCACGGTGTCCAAAGGGTCCAAAGTAGGCCTAATTCCGAGTAACCGAATGGGGGTTCAAGGAGGCCCCCAAAGCCAAGGCACCTTTGGGTTTCCAGTTTGTCGTGGTCTAATGGTAAGAAAAACATGCAGCGGGAATGTTGGTTGCAAGATACGAGCACATTTAGATGGGTGCATTCGACCATTTCGGTGGACATGTGCCAGGACTGCCCAGGTCACGGTGTCCAAAGGGTCCAAAGTAGGCCTAATTCCGAGTAACCGAATGGGGGTTCAAGGAGGCCCCCAAAGCCAAGGCACCTTTGGGTTTCCAGTTTGTCGTGGTCTAATGGTAAGAAAAACATGCAGCGGGAATGTTGGTTGCAAGATACGAGCACATTTAGATGGGTGCATTCGACCATTTCGGTGGACATGTGCCAGGACTGCCCAGGTCACGGTGTCCAAAGGGTCCAAAGTAGGCCTAATTCCGAGTAACCGAATGGGGGTTCAAGGAGGCCCCCAAAGCCAAGGCACCTTTGGGTTTCCAGTTTGTCGTGGTCTAATGGTAAGAAAAACATGCAGCGGGAATGTTGGTTGCAAGATACGAGCACATTTAGATGGGTGCATTCGACCATTTCGGTGGACATGTGCCAGGACTGCCCAGGTCACGGTGTCCAAAGGGTCCAAAGTAGGCCTAATTCCGAGTAACCGAATGGGGGTTCAAGGAGGCCCCCAAAGCCAAGGCACCTTTGGGTTTCCAGTTTGTCGTGGTCTAATGGTAAGAAAAACATGCAGCGGGAATGTTGGTTGCAAGATACGAGCACATTTAGATGGGTGCATTCGACCATTTCGGTGGACATGTGCCAGGACTGCCCAGGTCACGGTGTCCAAAGGGTCCAAAGTAGGCCTAATTCCGAGTAACCGAATGGGGGTTCAAGGAGGCCCCCAAAGCCAAGGCACCTTTGGGTTTCCAGTTTGTCGTGGTCTAATGGTAAGAAAAACATGCAGCGGGAATGTTGGTTGCAAGATACGAGCACATTTAGATGGGTGCATTCGACCATTTCGGTGGACATGTGCCAGGACTGCCCAGGTCACGGTGTCCAAAGGGTCCAAAGTAGGCCTAATTCCGAGTAACCGAATGGGGGTTCAAGGAGGCCCCCAAAGCCAAGGCACCTTTGGGTTTCCAGTTTGTCGTGGTCTAATGGTAAGAAAAACATGCAGCGGGAATGTTGGTTGCAAGATACGAGCACATTTAGATGGGTGCATTCGACCATTTCGGTGGACATGTGCCAGGACTGCCCAGGTCACGGTGTCCAAAGGGTCCAAAGTAGGCCTAATTCCGAGTAACCGAATGGGGGTTCAAGGAGGCCCCCAAAGCCAAGGCACCTTTGGGTTTCCAGTTTGTCGTGGTCTAATGGTAAGAAAAACATGCAGCGGGAATGTTGGTTGCAAGATACGAGCACATTTAGATGGGTGCATTCGACCATTTCGGTGGACATGTGCCAGGACTGCCCAGGTCACGGTGTCCAAAGGGTCCAAAGTAGGCCTAATTCCGAGTAACCGAATGGGGGTTCAAGGAGGCCCCCAAAGCCAAGGCACCTTTGGGTTTCCAGTTTGTCGTGGTCTAATGGTAAGAAAAACATGCAGCGGGAATGTTGGTTGCAAGATACGAGCACATTTAGATGGGTGCATTCGACCATTTCGGTGGACATGTGCCAGGACTGCCCAGGTCACGGTGTCCAAAGGGTCCAAAGTAGGCCTAATTCCGAGTAACCGAATGGGGGTTCAAGGAGGCCCCCAAAGCCAAGGCACCTTTGGGTTTCCAGTTTGTCGTGGTCTAATGGTAAGAAAAACATGCAGCGGGAATGTTGGTTGCAAGATACGAGCACATTTAGATGGGTGCATTCGACCATTTCGGTGGACATGTGCCAGGACTGCCCAGGTCACGGTGTCCAAAGGGTCCAAAGTAGGCCTAATTCCGAGTAACCGAATGGGGGTTCAAGGAGGCCCCCAAAGCCAAGGCACCTTTGGGTTTCCAGTTTGTCGTGGTCTAATGGTAAGAAAAACATGCAGCGGGAATGTTGGTTGCAAGATACGAGCACATTTAGATGGGTGCATTCGACCATTTCGGTGGACATGTGCCAGGACTGCCCAGGTCACGGTGTCCAAAGGGTCCAAAGTAGGCCTAATTCCGAGTAACCGAATGGGGGTTCAAGGAGGCCCCCAAAGCCAAGGCACCTTTGGGTTTCCAGTTTGTCGTGGTCTAATGGTAAGAAAAACATGCAGCGGGAATGTTGGTTGCAAGATACGAGCACATTTAGATGGGTGCATTCGACCATTTCGGTGGACATGTGCCAGGACTGCCCAGGTCACGGTGTCCAAAGGGTCCAAAGTAGGCCTAATTCCGAGTAACCGAATGGGGGTTCAAGGAGGCCCCCAAAGCCAAGGCACCTTTGGGTTTCCAGTTTGTCGTGGTCTAATGGTAAGAAAAACATGCAGCGGGAATGTTGGTTGCAAGATACGAGCACATTTAGATGGGTGCATTCGACCATTTCGGTGGACATGTGCCAGGACTGCCCAGGTCACGGTGTCCAAAGGGTCCAAAGTAGGCCTAATTCCGAGTAACCGAATGGGGGTTCAAGGAGGCCCCCAAAGCCAAGGCACCTTTGGGTTTCCAGTTTGTCGTGGTCTAATGGTAAGAAAAACATGCAGCGGGAATGTTGGTTGCAAGATACGAGCACATTTAGATGGGTGCATTCGACCATTTCGGTGGACATGTGCCAGGACTGCCCAGGTCACGGTGTCCAAAGGGTCCAAAGTAGGCCTAATTCCGAGTAACCGAATGGGGGTTCAAGGAGGCCCCCAAAGCCAAGGCACCTTTGGGTTTCCAGTTTGTCGTGGTCTAATGGTAAGAAAAACATGCAGCGGGAATGTTGGTTGCAAGATACGAGCACATTTAGATGGGTGCATTCGACCATTTCGGTGGACATGTGCCAGGACTGCCCAGGTCACGGTGTCCAAAGGGTCCAAAGTAGGCCTAATTCCGAGTAACCGAATGGGGGTTCAAGGAGGCCCCCAAAGCCAAGGCACCTTTGGGTTTCCAGTTTGTCGTGGTCTAATGGTAAGAAAAACATGCAGCGGGAATGTTGGTTGCAAGATACGAGCACATTTAGATGGGTGCATTCGACCATTTCGGTGGACATGTGCCAGGACTGCCCAGGTCACGGTGTCCAAAGGGTCCAAAGTAGGCCTAATTCCGAGTAACCGAATGGGGGTTCAAGGAGGCCCCCAAAGCCAAGGCACCTTTGGGTTTCCAGTTTGTCGTGGTCTAATGGTAAGAAAAACATGCAGCGGGAATGTTGGTTGCAAGATACGAGCACATTTAGATGGGTGCATTCGACCATTTCGGTGGACATGTGCCAGGACTGCCCAGGTCACGGTGTCCAAAGGGTCCAAAGTAGGCCTAATTCCGAGTAACCGAATGGGGGTTCAAGGAGGCCCCCAAAGCCAAGGCACCTTTGGGTTTCCAGTTTGTCGTGGTCTAATGGTAAGAAAAACATGCAGCGGGAATGTTGGTTGCAAGATACGAGCACATTTAGATGGGTGCATTCGACCATTTCGGTGGACATGTGCCAGGACTGCCCAGGTCACGGTGTCCAAAGGGTCCAAAGTAGGCCTAATTCCGAGTAACCGAATGGGGGTTCAAGGAGGCCCCCAAAGCCAAGGCACCTTTGGGTTTCCAGTTTGTCGTGGTCTAATGGTAAGAAAAACATGCAGCGGGAATGTTGGTTGCAAGATACGAGCACATTTAGATGGGTGCATTCGACCATTTCGGTGGACATGTGCCAGGACTGCCCAGGTCACGGTGTCCAAAGGGTCCAAAGTAGGCCTAATTCCGAGTAACCGAATGGGGGTTCAAGGAGGCCCCCAAAGCCAAGGCACCTTTGGGTTTCCAGTTTGTCGTGGTCTAATGGTAAGAAAAACATGCAGCGGGAATGTTGGTTGCAAGATACGAGCACATTTAGATGGGTGCATTCGACCATTTCGGTGGACATGTGCCAGGACTGCCCAGGTC
The DNA here is from genome assembly GCA_900893395.1 of Euglena gracilis. Taxonomy (NCBI): domain Eukaryota; phylum Euglenozoa; class Euglenophyceae; order Euglenales; family Euglenaceae; genus Euglena; species Euglena gracilis. Next base: position 33,690 of record CAAHFI011294439.1, read on the forward strand.
ACGGTGTCCAAAGGGTCCAAAGTAGGCCTAATTCCGAGTAACCGAATGGGGGTTCAAGGAGGCCCCCAAAGCCAAGGCACCTTTGGGTTTCCAGTTTGTCGTGGTCTAATGGTAAGAAAAACATGCAGCGGGAATGTTGGTTGCAAGATACGAGCACATTTAGATGGGTGCATTCGACCATTTCGGTGGACATGTGCCAGGACTGCCCAGGTCACGGTGTCCAAAGGGTCCAAAGTAGGCCTAATTCCGAGTAACCGAATGGGGGTTCAAGGAGGCCCCCAAAGCCAAGGCACCTTTGGGTTTCCAGTTTGTCGTGGTCTAATGGTAAGAAAAACATGCAGCGGGAATGTTGGTTGCAAGATACGAGCACATTTAGATGGGTGCATTCGACCATTTCGGTGGACATGTGCCAGGACTGCCCAGGTCACGGTGTCCAAAGGGTCCAAAGTAGGCCTAATTCCGAGTAACCGAATGGGGGTTCAAGGAGGCCCCCAAAGCCAAGGCACCTTTGGGTTTCCAGTTTGTCGTGGTCTAATGGTAAGAAAAACATGCAGCGGGAATGTTGGTTGCAAGATACGAGCACATTTAGATGGGTGCATTCGACCATTTCGGTGGACATGTGCCAGGACTGCCCAGGTCACGGTGTCCAAAGGGTCCAAAGTAGGCCTAATTCCGAGTAACCGAATGGGGGTTCAAGGAGGCCCCCAAAGCCAAGGCACCTTTGGGTTTCCAGTTTGTCGTGGTCTAATGGTAAGAAAAACATGCAGCGGGAATGTTGGTTGCAAGATACGAGCACATTTAGATGGGTGCATTCGACCATTTCGGTGGACATGTGCCAGGACTGCCCAGGTCACGGTGTCCAAAGGGTCCAAAGTAGGCCTAATTCCGAGTAACCGAATGGGGGTTCAAGGAGGCCCCCAAAGCCAAGGCACCTTTGGGTTTCCAGTTTGTCGTGGTCTAATGGTAAGAAAAACATGCAGCGGGAATGTTGGTTGCAAGATACGAGCACATTTAGATGGGTGCATTCGACCATTTCGGTGGACATGTGCCAGGACTGCCCAGGTCACGGTGTCCAAAGGGTCCAAAGTAGGCCTAATTCCGAGTAACCGAATGGGGGTTCAAGGAGGCCCCCAAAGCCAAGGCACCTTTGGGTTTCCAGTTTGTCGTGGTCTAATGGTAAGAAAAACATGCAGCGGGAATGTTGGTTGCAAGATACGAGCACATTTAGATGGGTGCATTCGACCATTTCGGTGGACATGTGCCAGGACTGCCCAGGTCACGGTGTCCAAAGGGTCCAAAGTAGGCCTAATTCCGAGTAACCGAATGGGGGTTCAAGGAGGCCCCCAAAGCCAAGGCACCTTTGGGTTTCCAGTTTGTCGTGGTCTAATGGTAAGAAAAACATGCAGCGGGAATGTTGGTTGCAAGATACGAGCACATTTAGATGGGTGCATTCGACCATTTCGGTGGACATGTGCCAGGACTGCCCAGGTCACGGTGTCCAAAGGGTCCAAAGTAGGCCTAATTCCGAGTAACCGAATGGGGGTTCAAGGAGGCCCCCAAAGCCAAGGCACCTTTGGGTTTCCAGTTTGTCGTGGTCTAATGGTAAGAAAAACATGCAGCGGGAATGTTGGTTGCAAGATACGAGCACATTTAGATGGGTGCATTCGACCATTTCGGTGGACATGTGCCAGGACTGCCCAGGTCACGGTGTCCAAAGGGTCCAAAGTAGGCCTAATTCCGAGTAACCGAATGGGGGTTCAAGGAGGCCCCCAAAGCCAAGGCACCTTTGGGTTTCCAGTTTGTCGTGGTCTAATGGTAAGAAAAACATGCAGCGGGAATGTTGGTTGCAAGATACGAGCACATTTAGATGGGTGCATTCGACCATTTCGGTGGACATGTGCCAGGACTGCCCAGGTCACGGTGTCCAAAGGGTCCAAAGTAGGCCTAATTCCGAGTAACCGAATGGGGGTTCAAGGAGGCCCCCAAAGCCAAGGCACCTTTGGGTTTCCAGTTTGTCGTGGTCTAATGGTAAGAAAAACATGCAGCGGGAATGTTGGTTGCAAGATACGAGCACATTTAGATGGGTGCATTCGACCATTTCGGTGGACATGTGCCAGGACTGCCCAGGTCACGGTGTCCAAAGGGTCCAAAGTAGGCCTAATTCCGAGTAACCGAATGGGGGTTCAAGGAGGCCCCCAAAGCCAAGGCACCTTTGGGTTTCCAGTTTGTCGTGGTCTAATGGTAAGAAAAACATGCAGCGGGAATGTTGGTTGCAAGATACGAGCACATTTAGATGGGTGCATTCGACCATTTCGGTGGACATGTGCCAGGACTGCCCAGGTCACGGTGTCCAAAGGGTCCAAAGTAGGCCTAATTCCGAGTAACCGAATGGGGGTTCAAGGAGGCCCCCAAAGCCAAGGCACCTTTGGGTTTCCAGTTTGTCGTGGTCTAATGGTAAGAAAAACATGCAGCGGGAATGTTGGTTGCAAGATACGAGCACATTTAGATGGGTGCATTCGACCATTTCGGTGGACATGTGCCAGGACTGCCCAGGTCACGGTGTCCAAAGGGTCCAAAGTAGGCCTAATTCCGAGTAACCGAATGGGGGTTCAAGGAGGCCCCCAAAGCCAAGGCACCTTTGGGTTTCCAGTTTGTCGTGGTCTAATGGTAAGAAAAACATGCAGCGGGAATGTTGGTTGCAAGATACGAGCACATTTAGATGGGTGCATTCGACCATTTCGGTGGACATGTGCCAGGACTGCCCAGGTCACGGTGTCCAAAGGGTCCAAAGTAGGCCTAATTCCGAGTAACCGAATGGGGGTTCAAGGAGGCCCCCAAAGCCAAGGCACCTTTGGGTTTCCAGTTTGTCGTGGTCTAATGGTAAGAAAAACATGCAGCGGGAATGTTGGTTGCAAGATACGAGCACATTTAGATGGGTGCATTCGACCATTTCGGTGGACATGTGCCAGGACTGCCCAGGTCACGGTGTCCAAAGGGTCCAAAGTAGGCCTAATTCCGAGTAACCGAATGGGGGTTCAAGGAGGCCCCCAAAGCCAAGGCACCTTTGGGTTTCCAGTTTGTCGTGGTCTAATGGTAAGAAAAACATGCAGCGGGAATGTTGGTTGCAAGATACGAGCACATTTAGATGGGTGCATTCGACCATTTCGGTGGACATGTGCCAGGACTGCCCAGGTCACGGTGTCCAAAGGGTCCAAAGTAGGCCTAATTCCGAGTAACCGAATGGGGGTTCAAGGAGGCCCCCAAAGCCAAGGCACCTTTGGGTTTCCAGTTTGTCGTGGTCTAATGGTAAGAAAAACATGCAGCGGGAATGTTGGTTGCAAGATACGAGCACATTTAGATGGGTGCATTCGACCATTTCGGTGGACATGTGCCAGGACTGCCCAGGTCACGGTGTCCAAAGGGTCCAAAGTAGGCCTAATTCCGAGTAACCGAATGGGGGTTCAAGGAGGCCCCCAAAGCCAAGGCACCTTTGGGTTTCCAGTTTGTCGTGGTCTAATGGTAAGAAAAACATGCAGCGGGAATGTTGGTTGCAAGATACGAGCACATTTAGATGGGTGCATTCGACCATTTCGGTGGACATGTGCCAGGACTGCCCAGGTCACGGTGTCCAAAGGGTCCAAAGTAGGCCTAATTCCGAGTAACCGAATGGGGGTTCAAGGAGGCCCCCAAAGCCAAGGCACCTTTGGGTTTCCAGTTTGTCGTGGTCTAATGGTAAGAAAAACATGCAGCGGGAATGTTGGTTGCAAGATACGAGCACATTTAGATGGGTGCATTCGACCATTTCGGTGGACATGTGCCAGGACTGCCCAGGTCACGGTGTCCAAAGGGTCCAAAGTAGGCCTAATTCCGAGTAACCGAATGGGGGTTCAAGGAGGCCCCCAAAGCCAAGGCACCTTTGGGTTTCCAGTTTGTCGTGGTCTAATGGTAAGAAAAACATGCAGCGGGAATGTTGGTTGCAAGATACGAGCACATTTAGATGGGTGCATTCGACCATTTCGGTGGACATGTGCCAGGACTGCCCAGGTCACGGTGTCCAAAGGGTCCAAAGTAGGCCTAATTCCGAGTAACCGAATGGGGGTTCAAGGAGGCCCCCAAAGCCAAGGCACCTTTGGGTTTCCAGTTTGTCGTGGTCTAATGGTAAGAAAAACATGCAGCGGGAATGTTGGTTGCAAGATACGAGCACATTTAGATGGGTGCATTCGACCATTTCGGTGGACATGTGCCAGGACTGCCCAGGTCACGGTGTCCAAAGGGTCCAAAGTAGGCCTAATTCCGAGTAACCGAATGGGGGTTCAAGGAGGCCCCAAAGCCAAGGCACCTTTGGGTTTCCAGTTTGTCGTGGTCTAATGGTAAGAAAAACATGCAGCGGGAATGTTGGTTGCAAGATACGAGCACATTTAGATGGGTGCATTCGACCATTTCGGTGGACATGTGCCAGGACTGCCCAGGTCACGGTGTCCAAAGGGTCCAAAGTAGGCCTAATTCCGAGTAACCGAATGGGGGTTCAAGGAGGCCCCCAAAGCCAAGGCACCTTTGGGTTTCCAGTTTGTCGTGGTCTAATGGTAAGAAAAACATGCAGCGGGAATGTTGGTTGCAAGATACGAGCACATTTAGATGGGTGCATTCGACCATTTCGGTGGACATGTGCCAGGACTGCCCAGGTCACGGTGTCCAAAGGGTCCAAAGTAGGCCTAATTCCGAGTAACCGAATGGGGGTTCAAGGAGGCCCCCAAAGCCAAGGCACCTTTGGGTTTCCAGTTTGTCGTGGTCTAATGGTAAGAAAAACATGCAGCGGGAATGTTGGTTGCAAGATACGAGCACATTTAGATGGGTGCATTCGACCATTTCGGTGGACATGTGCCAGGACTGCCCAGGTCACGGTGTCCAAAGGGTCCAAAGTAGGCCTAATTCCGAGTAACCGAATGGGGGTTCAAGGAGGCCCCAAAGCCAAGGCACCTTTGGGTTTCCAGTTTGTCGTGGTCTAATGGTAAGAAAAACATGCAGCGGGAATGTTGGTTGCAAGATACGAGCACATTTAGATGGGTGCATTCGACCATTTCGGTGGACATGTGCCAGGACTGCCCAGGTCACGGTGTCCAAAGGGTCCAAAGTAGGCCTAATTCCGAGTAACCGAATGGGGGTTCAAGGAGGCCCCAAAGCCAAGGCACCTTTGGGTTTCCAGTTTGTCGTGGTCTAATGGTAAGAAAAACATGCAGCGGGAATGTTGGTTGCAAGATACGAGCACATTTAGATGGGTGCATTCGACCATTTCGGTGGACATGTGCCAGGACTGCCCAGGTCACGGTGTCCAAAGGGTCCAAAGTAGGCCTAATTCCGAGTAACCGAATGGGGGTTCAAGGAGGCCCCCAAAGCCAAGGCACCTTTGGGTTTCCAGTTTGTCGTGGTCTAATGGTAAGAAAAACATGCAGCGGGAATGTTGGTTGCAAGATACGAGCACATTTAGATGGGTGCATTCGACCATTTCGGTGGACATGTGCCAGGACTGCCCAGGTCACGGTGTCCAAAGGGTCCAAAGTAGGCCTAATTCCGAGTAACCGAATGGGGGTTCAAGGAGGCCCCCAAAGCCAAGGCACCTTTGGGTTTCCAGTTTGTCGTGGTCTAATGGTAAGAAAAACATGCAGCGGGAATGTTGGTTGCAAGATACGAGCACATTTAGATGGGTGCATTCGACCATTTCGGTGGACATGTGCCAGGACTGCCCAGGTCACGGTGTCCAAAGGGTCCAAAGTAGGCCTAATTCCGAGTAACCGAATGGGGGTTCAAGGAGGCCCCCAAAGCCAAGGCACCTTTGGGTTTCCAGTTTGTCGTGGTCTAATGGTAAGAAAAACATGCAGCGGGAATGTTGGTTGCAAGATACGAGCACATTTAGATGGGTGCATTCGACCATTTCGGTGGACATGTGCCAGGACTGCCCAGGTCACGGTGTCCAAAGGGTCCAAAGTAGGCCTAATTCCGAGTAACCGAATGGGGGTTCAAGGAGGCCCCAAAGCCAAGGCACCTTTGGGTTTCCAGTTTGTCGTGGTCTAATGGTAAGAAAAACATGCAGCGGGAATGTTGGTTGCAAGATACGAGCACATTTAGATGGGTGCATTCGACCATTTCGGTGGACATGTGCCAGGACTGCCCAGGTCACGGTGTCCAAAGGGTCCAAAGTAGGCCTAATTCCGAGTAACCGAATGGGGGTTCAAGGAGGCCCCCAAAGCCAAGGCACCTTTGGGTTTCCAGTTTGTCGTGGTCTAATGGTAAGAAAAACATGCAGCGGGAATGTTGGTTGCAAGATACGAGCACATTTAGATGGGTGCATTCGACCATTTCGGTGGACATGTGCCAGGACTGCCCAGGTCACGGTGTCCAAAGGGTCCAAAGTAGGCCTAATTCCGAGTAACCGAATGGGGGTTCAAGGAGGCCCCCAAAGCCAAGGCACCTTTGGGTTTCCAGTTTGTCGTGGTCTAATGGTAAGAAAAACATGCAGCGGGAATGTTGGTTGCAAGATACGAGCACATTTAGATGGGTGCATTCGACCATTTCGGTGGACATGTGCCAGGACTGCCCAGGTCACGGTGTCCAAAGGGTCCAAAGTAGGCCTAATTCCGAGTAACCGAATGGGGGTTCAAGGAGGCCCCCAAAGCCAAGGCACCTTTGGGTTTCCAGTTTGTCGTGGTCTAATGGTAAGAAAAACATGCAGCGGGAATGTTGGTTGCAAGATACGAGCACATTTAGATGGGTGCATTCGACCATTTCGGTGGACATGTGCCAGGACTGCCCAGGTCACGGTGTCCAAAGGGTCCAAAGTAGGCCTAATTCCGAGTAACCGAATGGGGGTTCAAGGAGGCCCCCAAAGCCAAGGCACCTTTGGGTTTCCAGTTTGTCGTGGTCTAATGGTAAGAAAAACATGCAGCGGGAATGTTGGTTGCAAGATACGAGCACATTTAGATGGGTGCATTCGACCATTTCGGTGGACATGTGCCAGGACTGCCCAGGTCACGGTGTCCAAAGGGTCCAAAGTAGGCCTAATTCGAGTAACCGAATGGGGGTTCAAGGAGGCCCCCAAAGCCAAGGCACCTTTGGGTTTCCAGTTTGTCGTGGTCTAATGGTAAGAAAAACATGCAGCGGGAATGTTGGTTGCAAGATACGAGCACATTTAGATGGGTGCATTCGACCATTTCGGTGGACATGTGCCAGGACTGCCCAGGTCACGGTGTCCAAAGGGTCCAAAGTAGGCCTAATTCCGAGTAACCGAATGGGGGTTCAAGGAGGCCCCCAAAGCCAAGGCACCTTTGGGTTTCCAGTTTGTCGTGGTCTAATGGTAAGAAAAACATGCAGCGGGAATGTTGGTTGCAAGATACGAGCACATTTAGATGGGTGCATTCGACCATTTCGGTGGACATGTGCCAGGACTGCCCAGGTCACGGTGTCCAAAGGGTCCAAAGTAGGCCTAATTCCGAGTAACCGAATGGGGGTTCAAGGAGGCCCCCAAAGCCAAGGCACCTTTGGGTTTCCAGTTTGTCGTGGTCTAATGGTAAGAAAAACATGCAGCGGGAATGTTGGTTGCAAGATACGAGCACATTTAGATGGGTGCATTCGACCATTTCGGTGGACATGTGCCAGGACTGCCCAGGTCACGGTGTCCAAAGGGTCCAAAGTAGGCCTAATTCCGAGTAACCGAATGGGGGTTCAAGGAGGCCCCCAAAGCCAAGGCACCTTTGGGTTTCCAGTTTGTCGTGGTCTAATGGTAAGAAAAACATGCAGCGGGAATGTTGGTTGCAAGATACGAGCACATTTAGATGGGTGCATTCGACCATTTCGGTGGACATGTGCCAGGACTGCCCAGGTCACGGTGTCCAAAGGGTCCAAAGTAGGCCTAATTCCGAGTAACCGAATGGGGGTTCAAGGAGGCCCCCAAAGCCAAGGCACCTTTGGGTTTCCAGTTTGTCGTGGTCTAATGGTAAGAAAAACATGCAGCGGGAATGTTGGTTGCAAGATACGAGCACATTTAGATGGGTGCATTCGACCATTTCGGTGGACATGTGCCAGGACTGCCCAGGTCACGGTGTCCAAAGGGTCCAAAGTAGGCCTAATTCCGAGTAACCGAATGGGGGTTCAAGGAGGCCCCCAAAGCCAAGGCACCTTTGGGTTTCCAGTTTGTCGTGGTCTAATGGTAAGAAAAACATGCAGCGGGAATGTTGGTTGCAAGATACGAGCACATTTAGATGGGTGCATTCGACCATTTCGGTGGACATGTGCCAGGACTGCCCAGGTCACGGTGTCCAAAGGGTCCAAAGTAGGCCTAATTCCGAGTAACCGAATGGGGGTTCAAGGAGGCCCCAAAGCCAAGGCACTTTGGGTTTCCAGTTTGTCGTGGTCTAATGGTAAGAAAAACATGCAGCGGGAATGTTGGTTGCAAGATACGAGCACATTTAGATGGGTGCATTCGACCATTTCGGTGGACATGTGCCAGGACTGCCCAGGTCACGGTGTCCAAAGGGTCCAAAGTAGGCCTAATTCCGAGTAACCGAATGGGGGTTCAAGGAGGCCCCAAAGCCAAGGCACCTTTGGGTTTCCAGTTTGTCGTGGTCTAATGGTAAGAAAAACATGCAGCGGGAATGTTGGTTGCAAGATACGAGCACATTTAGATGGGTGCATTCGACCATTTCGGTGGACATGTGCCAGGACTGCCCAGGTCACGGTGTCCAAAGGGTCCAAAGTAGGCCTAATTCCGAGTAACCGAATGGGGGTTCAAGGAGGCCCCCAAAGCCAAGGCACCTTTGGGTTTCCAGTTTGTCGTGGTCTAATGGTAAGAAAACATGCAGCGGGAATGTTGGTTGCAAGATACGAGCACATTTAGATGGGTGCATTCGACCATTTCGGTGGACATGTGCCAGGACTGCCCAGGTCACGGTGTCCAAAGGGTCCAAAGTAGGCCTAATTCCGAGTAACCGAATGGGGGTTCAAGGAGGCCCCCAAAGCCAAGGCACCTTTGGGTTTCCAGTTTGTCGTGGTCTAATGGTAAGAAAAACATGCAGCGGGAATGTTGGTTGCAAGATACGAGCACATTTAGATGGGTGCATTCGACCATTTCGGTGGACATGTGCCAGGACTGCCCAGGTCACGGTGTCCAAAGGGTCCAAAGTAGGCCTAATTCCGAGTAACGAATGGGGGTTCAAGGAGGCCCCAAAGCCAAGGCACCTTTGGGTTTCCAGTTTGTCGTGGTCTAATGGTAAGAAAAACATGCAGCGGGAATGTTGGTTGCAAGATACGAGCACATTTAGATGGGTGCATTCGACCATTTCGGTGGACATGTGCCAGGACTGCCCAGGTCACGGTGTCCAAAGGGTCCAAAGTAGGCCTAATTCCGAGTAACCGAATGGGGGTTCAAGGAGGCCCCAAAGCCAAGGCACCTTTGGGTTTCCAGTTTGTCGTGGTCTAATGGTAAGAAAAACATGCAGCGGGAATGTTGGTTGCAAGATACGAGCACATTTAGATGGGTGCATTCGACCATTTCGGTGGACATGTGCCAGGACTGCCCAGGTCACGGTGTCCAAAGGGTCCAAAGTAGGCCTAATTCCGAGTAACCGAATGGGGGTTCAAGGAGGCCCCAAAGCCAAGGCACCTTTGGGTTTCCAGTTTGTCGTGGTCTAATGGTAAGAAAAACATGCAGCGGGAATGTTGGTTGCAAGATACGAGCACATTTAGATGGGTGCATTCGACCATTTCGGTGGACATGTGCCAGGACTGCCCAGGTCACGGTGTCCAAAGGGTCCAAAGTAGGCCTAATTCCGAGTAACCGAATGGGGTTCAAGGAGGCCCCCAAAGCCAAGGCACCTTTGGGTTTCCAGTTTCGTTCTAATGGTAAGAAAAACATGCAGCGGGAATGTTGGTTGCAAGATACGAGCACATTTAGATGGGTGCATTCGACCATTTCGGTGGACATGTGCCAGGACTGCCCAGGTCACGGTGTCCAAAGGGTCCAAAGTAGGCCTAATTCCGAGTAACCGAATGGGGTTCAAGGAGGCCCCCAAAGCCAAGGCACCTTTGGGTTTCCGTTTCGTGGCTAATGGTAAGAAAACATGCAGCGGGAATGTTGGTTGCAAGATACGAGCACATTTAGATGGGTGCATTCGACCATTTCGGTGGACATGTGCCAGGACTGCCCAGGTCACGGTGTCCAAAGGGTCCAAAGTAGGCCTAATTCCGAGTAACCGAATGGGGTTCAAGGAGGCCCCAAAGCCAAGGCACCTTTGGGTTTCCAGTTTGTCGTGGCTAATGGTAAGAAAAACATGCAGCGGGAATGTTGGTTGCAAGATACGAGCACATTTAGATGGGTGCATTCGACCATTTCGGTGGACATGTGCCAGGACTGCCCAGGTCACGGTGTCCAAAGGGTCCAAAGTAGGCCTAATTCCGAGTAACCGAATGGGGTTCAAGGAGGCCCAAGCCAAGGCACCTTTGGGTTTCCAGTTTGTCGTGGTCTAATGGTAAGAAAAACATGCAGCGGGAATGTTGGTTGCAAGA
>CAAHFI011295164.1:0-12755 GCA_900893395.1 Euglena gracilis
ACCCGGGGCGGGGGGGGGTCGAGGGGGGGTTTTGCTAGGGGTGAGCTTCGCTCTTACCCTAAAGCGATTGAGAGCTCAGGCTATGGCCCCATATAACCAGCCCACTCCGCGGGGGGGGGTGCGTTTCGCATTTTCGCATTTTTGCGCATTTTTTTGCGCATTTTTTGTCAATTTTCAAAAATGCGCATTTTTGCGCATTTTTGCGCATTTTTTGCGCATTTTTTTGCAATCCCCCCCATTTTTGCACATTGTCCATTTTTTGCGCATTTTTTTTGCCCATTTTGCACATTTTCCAATTTTTGCGCCTTTTTGCGCATTTTTTGCCCAATTTTGCACATTTTCAAATTTTTGCGCCTTTTTTTTGCGCATTTTTTGCCCAATTTTGCACATTTTGCCATTTTTGCACATTTTCCACCCAAATCACATGCTCACCGAATTTTGCCCACGTTCAACTGACCCATTTCTGTAACCAACGAACCCATTTTCGCACTTTTTTGGCCAAAATGCCTTCATTTCAGCTCTTTTTGGTGATTTTGGTTTAATTTTGGGTTTACTGTTGGAAATTTGTCTGAGTCCTTTTCCCTTAGGAATGCCACAAACTCAGCGCATTTTTTGCGCATTTTTTTGCGCATTTTTGCGCATTTTTTCCGAGGGCCGTCCAGCGCATCCCCCCCCCCCCCCTGCACTCCGTGGAGCTCTTTTGACTGAAATGCAAGGGATTTGTGCCCGAAACAGGAGGCCAGGGGGTCAAAAAAAAACACTCATTTTTTTGGCTCAAAAAAAAAACCTTTTCCGGGTCCGGGAGGCCAAAAAACATGGGTTTGGGCAAAAAAATTTCGATTTTTTTCGACTTTTTCGACCCGAAATGACCCTAAATCCATTGGTTTCGGGCCCAAAACGGGGGGGGGGGGCTGGGGGGTCGAAAAAACGCTCGGTTTGGGCTGGAAAACACTTTTTTTGGGGTCCGTGAGGCCAAAAAACATCGTTTCCGGCATTTTTTTTTCGATTTTTCGACCCTTTTCACCCAAAAATGACCCTAAGTCAATGGGTTGGCGGCCCAAAACGGGGCGCTGGCGGGTCGACAAACGCTCATTTTCGGCTCAAGAACAGTTTTTTCCAGGTCCGGGCACATATGTATCACCAATTTTTTTAATGTATCACATATGCATCACCAAACAAATTTTAATGTATCACACATGTATCACCAATTTTTTTAGATATTTTTACGTTTTTACATCAACAAATATTTTTTTCCCTTTTCTGTTCCGCTTTCATCTTTGTTTCTTCCTCTCTACAGACAAATGGAACATTTTTCTTGTGATTGTGCTTTGGAGATATACCATTGCTTAACACCTGTCCCACCCCACCCCCGGGGGGGTGACTTACTGGTTATTTCAGAAGTGACAAGACCCCCCTCCCCCGGGGTGGGGTAGGCCCGAAAATGAAAAGTGGCTGGCCTGGCGCCGATGGCGCCGGAATTTTTTGTATTTTTTAAACTTTTTGGCAGTATTGCCTTGCCAACATAAGCGCATTCAAGAGTGGCCGATCGCCCGGGGGGGATAAAGTGACTGACTGGTTTTTGGGAAAAGTGACTGACTGGTCACTTTCAGAGTGGAAAGTGACCCCCGGGGGGGGTTGCTAAGCAATGGCATGTTGGAGGACAGCGGAGCTGCGCAACGTGGAAGACGAGGGCATCCCTGATTCGCCTGCTGGAGAGGCCCCAGAAACGAAATTGAAAGTGACACTGCCCACCCAAAACGGAAGTTGCCACCAGTTCCATATGGAATGGAAGAATGGTACAACAGTGTACATTTTCCGTAACATCAAATCCCATAGCGAGGGAAAGTATCATCTTGCCAAAGGCCATGTTGAATCGACCACAAACAGGTCTGAGCTAATCCCTTATTCAGCTTCCGTCCGCTTTGGTACCGCAAGCAAAGATTTTGTTTAAAACTGTTTTGTGGATGGTGAAGCATGGAATCGCCTACCGAAAGCTTCATTCATTGTTGGACTTGCAGCATTTGAATGGGGTGTGTATGATTTGTGTTCATGTGTCCAGCTACACACCTGTGGATTTGAAGAAGCAGCCATGGGAACCTGCGTTCCTCAAGCCCGGTGAGCGACATCTTATGTTCGTCTGTAAATTTTTCATCTTACAAATTTGTGCTTCACAACTTTTATTTTATGTTTCACCAAGGAAATTTGTGTATCACATATGTATCACCAAAAATTTTTTTAATGTATCACATACGTATCACCAAAATTTTTTAATGTATCACATATGTATACCCAAAAAAAATTAATGTATCACAGATGCGTTGTGATACGCACTAAATGGCGTCTGGGGTGGGGGGAGGGGGGTCCGGGGCTGGAGGGGCTGGGCTGGGCTGGGTCGGTGAAAAAACATTTTTTTATTTTTTTTGCCATTTTCGACATTTGGTGGATGGAGCTAGATTAAGGCTGGGGGGCTGTGATGGAGGAAACTGTGTGAGTGGAAAAAATCAGGGATAGGTGACCTGGGCAGCCCGTTTGGCTGGCCGGCCTGCGGCCGGCTGGCCCGGCCTGAGAGGCGGGCTGGACCTGACTTTATTTCACTCGACCCCCCGGGGGGGGGGGGCTCCCAGCCCGAATTTGGGCTGCTGGCTGGATTTGAACTGGCTGGCTCGCTGGACCCCCCCCCCCGGGGGGGTAGGGTGCCCTCCGGCTTAAGAAAATCCCCTGGTGATAATCCTTGATTTTCACGGTCTACTCAGGGGCGGAGGGGGGGGGAGGGGGGGGCGGTCCGACCCCCCCTTTCCCCGGTGGTGAGTTTCGCTCTTACTCTAAAGAGATAAGAACTCAGCAATCCCTTCCCAATAATACCCCCATGGGGTATTATTTTTTGGCCCGAAGTCCCAGCCTGAGGGGGGGGGTATTATTTGGGAGGTTAATAGCACCCCAAAATTTTCGAATTTTTTTCGAAGACCCAAGATTTTTCGTAGGACCCAAAATAGCACCCAAACCCCCCTGGGGTCATTTTTGAGCTTTCTCATGAAATTTAGCATTTTGGAAGCCAGATGATCCAGGAAAATCGATTTCCCCCGTAATTTGTTGTTAGAGATTGTTATTTTTACTACATTTTCAGGTCAAAATCCAGGTCATCGGCTTGAAATTGGGGGGGGGTATTTACTCGGTCCCGGGGTATTATTTGGGGGAGGTATTATTTGGGGGGAGAGTTTACACCAATGGACCAGTACACCAGTGGACTACCTGAAAAAGAACACAATAAACAACAGTTTTGGTGAAGATAACAAAATCAGCGTCCACAACAAGGTGCCAATTTTGGATGAATGTTTGCTTCTTTGTCAAAGCATGAGCACAAATGGCATTTTTTATTTATTTTTCATGGCTTTTGGCTTCAACTGTAGGGGCGCCGGCAACTGAACGCTATTTTCTATATGACACGCACCCTGCAGAGGGTTTCAGTTACCGACGCCTATTGTTGCACCGTGCACTGGCCATCGCGAGTCGGCTACAAAGTCAGAGTGCCTTAGGCGGCCAAACTCGCACTTAAGGTTTTTGATTTTTTGCTTGCGCTTTGGCGCAAATTTCCAAACTTTTTGAGACCCGGCGGTAGAACCCACCCTTTTGACCCTCTGGTTCCGCGGAGACCCTCCACGGTGGCACATGCATCATTTGCCGATGTTGGGACCTGGGAACAGGCCCTATTTTGGTTTTTTCAGCCAGTGCACCATTTTGATAAAAAGGTTCAAAACCCTGGGTTTGACCGCCGGGACACGTGAATTTTCCCAAAAAAGTGCCAAAACCCCTGTTGGAAGTCCCTCGTTTTTGAAGCCTTGACTGTGTTCCCCAGATGGTGCTACACAGTCGGGTGACATTTGGCCCTTTTTGTTGCTTTTTTTAGGCTCTGCGATGTGTCCGTGAAGGGTTGCCTGCTGAGGCATCCAGAGGGTGGACTCTACATACACGTTGTGAAAAGTTGAAAAGCGGCATGTCACACAGTTGTGATCCCTGGGTGCTTGAACTGTGAGGAGCGGTACAGCGGAGAACCACCCAGGTGGGGGGGGGTTGGGGGATTGAGGGCAAGCCCAGGGACCTGTCCCAACGTCTAGTGAGCTACGCCAGGCCCCACTCTGCCGGGCACAGAAGGCAATGGTTATGGACATTGCGCTTAAGCGCACAAGTTTTAGCTTGCGCTTAAGCGCAATGTATAACAGAAGTCCCTGAGCTTGTGGGATTTCCTTTGATGTGTTACGGTGTGTCGGGGGCCCTCTCTGCACGGCCAGTGTGCGGACTTGGTGAGGAAATACATTGCGCCGAAGCGCAAAGCATCATACAAAAAATGAGGAGTGCAAACAGGCGGCAGACGTGTGAATGAACAAGCAGTGCATTATGTAGGCATGTCTTGCGCTTCGGCGCAATGTATTTCCTCACCAAGCCTGACTCTGGCCGTGAGAGAGGGGCCCCGACACACCGTAACACATCAGAGGAGACTCCCGTCAGCTCAGGGCTTCTGTTATACATTGCGCTTAAGCGCAAATTTAAACCTTGCGCTTAAGCGCAAGGTAAAACTATTGTGCTTAAGCGCAATGTCCTTTCAAATGGCAGATGCATTTGAATGCGTCGTGCTGTGTGAGAAGGTGGGCGATAGAGGAGAATGATGAGGGGGGTTTGAGCGCTGCTGTGCCAGAAGCTCGGTTGGTGCTTTTGAACTATTCAGGCTGGGGAGGAAGTGGTTGTTACAATAAGACGAATCATGGGCGTGGGCTGTGGAGCCTGAGTGACCTTGCACTCAGTGCACAAATGGGTTTTTTTGGGATGTTGACAGAAAGACCTTTTTCGGCTGAACAATGCCCTCCATCTGCCCGTGTGCATGTGGTGTCTGGTGGTTGCAAATTACCGAAAAAAGGTGTGTCAGCATGTCTTCCCTTCTCCGCCGTTGTTGATGGACCATTTCGATTTCTCAATTCCATTCGCTCATCCCATAATTGTGTGCTTCAAATCCTGGGTAAGGAAAGGGGGGTGACGAGCTTCTTTAAAACACCTTTTCGACGCTCAAAACTGTTTCCTTGGCTGTGATTCCCAGGGTTTATCTGGTGCCTGTTCTTTTCCAAACAGAAATTTTCCGACTTTCAAAAAGTCAGCCCAAAAAAGGGCCCCTCGGGCACGCTTAACTGCGAAGCAAGTGGAAGGAACCTCCGGCACTGGCAGTTGGGCTCACAACGCCCAGGACAAGAGACGTCTGGGTATGAAGCAGTTGGTGGTTGCATTCACACACCAGGGGTTGGTTTCCTGTCCCAGGCAAGGCTTACCTCGTAATGAGATGCTTCCAGGACTGCTCTCTCCACCCCGCAGTGGTAAAAAATAAAAATTAAAAATTGGTGCCCATTGCGCCAAAGCAGGCTTATGTAAACGAAAATTTCAGAGTTACATTGCGCCAAAGCGCAATAGAAATACCATTTTAAAACAGTAAAAGCAGCGTGGGTGTTGCGCCGAAGCGCAACGTTGACCAATTCTAACGCAACGTGACCGAGAATAGGCTTCCGCCCCCTCTCCTACATTTTGTGCTCTATCCCTCTGGTGTTCATACTCTTTGTCTCCCTCCATTGTGAGATAAGTTTCAAGCAGTTATATTGCGTTTTGGCGCAACACCGAGGCCAATATAAATTATAAAAATTGTATTTCTGTTGCGCTTTGGCGCAATATTACTCTTAAATTAACATTCTTCATAAGCCCCCATTGTGCGGTGGTGCAATGGAAACACATGTTGACACATATGTTGTTATCGTTGTGCAAATACGGCAATGGTCACCACATGTTGAATTGCAAAAAGTTAAAAAAAATTTGCGCCAAAGCGCAAATGTGCAATGGAGTCCCCTCGTTTCATCACCTGCCGCTTTGTGTTCATGCACACTGGGACCCGGGAGCGCTGTGCCCGTAGACCGTGGAGTTCCAAGTCGTTGCTTTCGTCCCAGGCCCTGGGTGCAGGGAGACACTATTTTCAGATTGTCCTGAGTCTCAGGCCACGGTGTTCGAAAACAGATTTTTTTGGATTTGCGCGTCGGCGCAAATGTGCAGTCACTTTCAAAGCTAAGCGCGAGGTAGGCCGCCTAAGTGGGTGGGTTTTCGAAAAACGTGGGTGGGTGGGGTTGGGCCTGGGAAAAAAATGCCCCCGGGGGCCACTAAGTGAATGTATGGTCCAACCTCCCTCTCCAACCCTTCCCACCCTTTCCAGGTGCCGACTTTGTGCGTCAAACTTCTACCTTGGCCGAAAGGAATTTTTCCTTGTGTGGTGCTGTGGCGGGGGGAGGTCTGACCCCCAACTCCCCGGGTGGGGGGTTTGACCGTCTTGGGCCTCACCGTGGTCTTCTTGAGCAGCCTGCCTCGGTGGGCTCCCTCGAAGCTTCCTTGCACCCGCTCTGGGAGGTCCTGCGTGCGTGGCGCCCGACCGAGGGGCTGAGCCTCACGCTGCCGGGCCGTTTTGGGGCCGGCCGCTGCGGCTCCGCCTGACGTCAGAGGGACACGCGCCCAGGGCGGGAGGCGGTCTGCTGGCCGTGTGGTGGGCGTGGTGGGTTGGGTGCCTGTGGTGGTGGGACACCCGCCCCCTAAACGCGGACACCCTCCTCATATCGGTCCCAACCCTGGCTCTCTTTTACAAAACACCATTGCAGAATGCCTGGACCCGAGGGGGAGGTCCGGTCCCCCCCCCCCACCTGCGAGGGGTCCCCAGACCAACCCAGGGGGGTACCTGACCCCCAAAGAGATCAAAATTTCCTTGCGGCGCTCTGTGCCAATTTTATTTGCATTCTTGACAATTTTTTGCCCAAAAGTGCCAAAATGACACAAAAATTTTCAGCCCGGTGCTTTGCGACGGGCTGAAAACTGGTGACCCCTGCCGCGCCACTGTGCAGGTGGGGGAATGGATTTTTTTGCTGTAAAAATTTTTTGATTGAAAAATTCCGCATTTTGGACCCAATTTTCCTCCAAAACCTAAAACCTTGTCAATTCTTTTTGTCATTTCTACATTTTTTTGGGTCACAAATGCTTATTTTCGTGCAAAATAAAAAAGTTATCCTCGGCAGATTTTTTTGAAGTACCCTCCAGTTGAAAAATGTGCATCCCAGGGGTGCTCCTGAAGAATTTTGGCATGCAATTCGCGTTTTTTTTGGCATTTTTTTGCGTTTATGTGTGTGTTTTTTTCCTGTTTTTTTTGCATCGCATTTTTTTGAGGGTCCATGTTTGCGTTCCCTCCCCCATGACCAGAGTTGACCCAAGGGAACGTGCCTGGTGCAGTGTCTTTCTTTAAGCATGCAGAAGCTGGTTATCAGTTGGAACCACAATGGTGATGTTGTTTGCAAGCAACGTTCTTACCGGATTCTGTGGTGATGCTTAACCCGCATTGGTGACTTCAACCCAGTGCCTTTGGATGCCCTTCCGTCCTGGCAGCATTTCAGCAGGACCCCCACCCCAAAGCCAATTACTCAAAGGATTGCTGACCCAATGACCTCGTTGCCCTGCTGGCTATCCACGCCAGTCGCCCCTTGACGCCCCCTAATATATAGAGTTATATGGTGAGTTTCGTTCTTGTGCCACGGCCCTCCCATGGCAACGAATTAACGAGGCCTGCTGCATCCAACAAAAGTTCTCAACGTCCAAGTAAGCAAGTTCCAGTCGGAAATGCCAACCCCTGTTGGTTTGCAGTCCTGTCCGAGCCAAAAAGATGGAGTGCTGGTATTTGCGGTTCCTGGGTGTTGTGACATACAGCCGGGCTTGGTTGGGGGTCACCCTCCCCTGGACTGGAGGGGACCTCCCTCTCCCCCCCCCCCCCACACACCATGGATGGGGTCTGGACCGACCTCGAGAGGATGCCCAGAGACCCCAACCAGAGACGCTTTAAAGGTCAGAGTTTGGGTCTGGGGGGTGATGGTGGCTGGGTCTGCCGGACCCCCCCCTCCCGGGCACCGGTACCCCCAAGAGACTCGAAGCACCCCCCACCAGAGCGTGAAGGGTCGGAGTGAAACTTCTTCGTTGGGGTCAGGATTTTTTTAAGACCGGGGGAGGGAGGTTCCCCACCCACCGATGGGTACCCCACCGCCCACCCCCACCAAAAGTGGTCCCCTGGGGGGACCAATTTTGGGGTCGATTTTGGGATTAAAAGAATTATGCGCTTCACTCCAAAGATTGTGCTGGTGGACAACCCCTTTCCCCAAACACGCTGTGTTGTTGGCACATGCCCTGTACCAACAGCCATTTCCAGGACATTACCTGGCGTCACACTCCTTGTGTCAACGGTTTGTATTTGGAGCCTTGCCATGTCTTGGACAAGAAGGGGAAAGGGGGCATATTCTCGGCAAATTTTTGAATTTCTGCAAGTTTGATATGGTTTGACCAGCTTTTGCTCCATGCAGACTCAAAAAACGTGTCCTAGCGGATGGGCGGGGGTAATTTTTTTCGGACCCGCACTTTGAACGGGACCAAAAATTGGTTACTCTGTCCACATTTTGGTGGGTATTCAGTGAGCGTTGAGAGGGGGGGTCTGAACACCCTCTCCCCCCCCCCATGGGAATCAACCGTTTTCCCCCGGCCCTCCACCAGATAATCTGTGTTTTATTTGCACATGTTCTCTTCCGCCGCTTTGCCCCAGAGTTTTTTATGTTGCATTGGGAACAGGCTGTATTTTAGTCGGGTGCCGACCCCACCCCGGGGGGGGGGTGCCTGCCTGGGCAGGCACTCCAAGGCACTCTTGATCCGCCCCCCCCCGGGGGGGGCACAAAAGTGCCCTAGCACAGCCCCAGCGCCGAAGGCGCCGGGGAGCCAAAAATGGCCTATTTTCAAAGGAATGTGCCTGGGTACAGGCCGAAATCCGACCCCCGGGGGGAGGTAGTGCCTTGGGGCAGGCACCCCAAGGCACTCCAGACCCCCCTCCCCCCCCCGGGTTGGTAAAAAAACAGCCTGATTGGGAAGGATGACACTGTGTTGGCCACTGTTCCAGCCCCCCCCCCCCCGGGCAACGCTGCCGCGGCCTCGGACGATTGCCTCGCTGCCCGCAGTGGTCGCCGGCGGGGGCCAGTCCGGGCCACCCCGGGCGGTGCCTGCGGCCCATCCCACCGCCCCAGCCGCGCACCGCCCGCTGCCCCGCTGGGCCCCTGCCTTCGCTCTCGGCCTCCTGCGTGCGCCGGTGCCGCCCGGACACCATGCCCTAGTTCGGATGCCTGGATTCTCGCGGCCGAGATGGGCGGCTGGGCGTCACCCAACTTCAATCTCAAGGTGTTGCAAACGTGCTTCAATTTACTGCAGAGAAAACTGTTGACCGTGGCTGGTCGCCGGTGTCGATGGGCGGGGGCTGGTGGGAATGATGGGCAAGACGTGCCGTCGCGGGTCGGTTCAATGGCGGCCCGAAGTCTGCCACCGTTGCCCACCATGGCCTATGCACCCACTCGCTTTGGCAGGCAGCACGCACGGCGACGGCACAATGCTGATGCAGAGGGTGAATGCCGACCAATGTCAAAGCACAAATGGAGGGCATTCGGCGCAAGTTCGCTGCAGTGATATTTCAGTGGCAGAGGAGCGATTTCACAGGAAGGCACAACGGCACCTGGTGGGTCGAAACAACAGTCTGGATGCCTTTATTCTCAGGGCCGAGATGATGGCTGGAGCGTCACACGACTTCAATCTCAAGATATTGCAACGTGCTTCAATTTACTGCAGAGAACGGTGCCGAATGCCGCCCTTTGATGTGCGGCATTACTGCTTTGTGAGCGTTGATTGGGAGAAGGAGGGGCAAGGTCAGTTGAACCCCATGGTCTTTGTGGCCCAAGGTGGCAAGGTGGCAAGTCTTTGGGATCCAAGGTTACCAATTGGCAGATGGAGATGGGTGAGAGAACTTGTGAGAAAGGCATCACAAAAGTTGCGTTTTCAGCCTGGTGCAAAGCTCTTCCGAAGTGGACAGGAAAACAGCCTCCAGCGTCCGAAGACAGGAAAACAGTCCTGCGTCAGCACTGTGCTATGCAGTGCTCCCCACCACTGTAATGCGTGCCAAAGGGTGCGGGTACACAGTTACAGTTGTGGTGTGTGCCGAATTCTTTAAACCATGTGTCAAGCAGAGTTATGTGTACCCTGCTCCATATCATACAATCACTTAGTCACTGGCCGACCCCCCCCCCCAGGGGGTGGGTGACTGGTTTTTTCAGATTGACTGACTGGTCATTGGCCGCGGACCCCCTCTGGGGGGTCGGCAAAAAACCACTAAAGTGACCCGGCGCCAAAGGCACCGGAAAATAATTTTTTTGGCTTTTTTTAAATGTTTTTTGGCCAATTTTCTTTGGATTCCAGAGTGGCCGACCCCCCCCCCCGGGGGGGAGTGACTGACTGGTTTCCTGAAAAAAAAGGTGACTGACTGGTTTTCAAAGAGTGGTCCCCCCGGGGGTCGGTAAAAAAAATGGTATGCTCCATATGCCCCGTCTGCGGCGGTCCGGGCACGGGTGCAGCCCCGGATGCCACTTCCGTTCGGACACTGCCGCACGGCAGGATGGGCCTGTGCTAACTGGCCGTCCGAGTCAAGCCAGTGCCCCCGCTGGCCCCTCGCTCGCTCGCTCGCTCGTTGTTGTGTATTGGGGGCAGTCTGCATTGTTCGAAAACCGATGCGAAACCATCTGAAACAACACCCATACCAATAATACACCCACTCCCCTGGCTCGGGGCTTTGGAGGCCCAAATTTTGCGACCATCCTGACCAGCCTCGACAGTCAAAATAAAGCAATGTCAATTTGGGAACCCAGCCAAAGAGACAACTCTGGATGAGCGACCAATGGCTCAGGGGTCTTTTGTGCAACGTGGACTCCCAAACTAACTCTTGCAATATAGCCCCCCTGAGGGTTTTTTAGGCCGGAGGGACCCTGCCGCCTGGGGGGTCCAGCCAGCAACAACCTTTTTTTCCCCGGCCAGCACCTCCCAGCCGGGCTGCGGACCCCCCCCCCTCAGGGGTCCGCTGAAATAAAGTTCGGGCGGGCCCAGCCAGAACTTTATTTTGGGCTGGACGCGAAAAATTTTCGGCACATAGCACCGAAATTTTTTTTTTTGAAAAAAGGGGTCAAAAAATGGCCAAAAAAATGGCGTTTTGGGGGGTGTTTTTGGGCTTTCACCTCCAAATTTTGACTGACGAATGCCAACCCAGCTGGATTTGGGCCACCCGCCGGATCCAGCTCCCAGTCAGCTGGACCCCCCCCCCTCCCCGTCCGGATCCCCAGCCCCTGAGGGGGGGGGGGTGTCCAGCCAGCACCTTCTTTCCAGCTGGCCCGCGGGACTCCCCCAAGGGTCCTTAAGAATACCCCTACCCCCCCATCAAGGGGGGTCGCTGGGTGGTCGCTCCCGGTCGCATTGACAACGGCGTGCCGCCCCAGCTTTGTTTGCCCGGGTCCATCCCCCCGGGGGTCTGTCTTGCTGCTGCGTGCGCCCCAGGGCCTCGGGCTGGTGGTGCCTGCCCCTCATCACTTTGTGATCTGTACAAACTCCTGTCGCCACCCCTCCCCTCTCCGCCCCATGGGAGGCGTGGCAGCGCCTGGGCCGCGTCTTTCATCAACCGCCTGGCTGTCATACCGGGGAGGGAAAAAATTGGAGGCCGAAAAAATGATTGGGAAAAATTGGCATACAGAAATTCTGCCAATTTTTTTCCGCCCTTTTTTGAAAATCCTGCCAATTTTTTCCAGGCCGTTTTCAAGGTTTGGCACCAATTTTTCGACTTCCAATTTTGTCGGTTTTAATTTTATCTAGCTTCAATCCCCCCCTGGTAGTGCCCCTGCCCCCCCCCCCCCGCCTGCGAGTCCCTAACCACCATGTTTTAGGTGAAACCAAAGGGAAGATGTTGGGCGTTTTCCGCCTTTTTTTCATTTTTTGTATCGTTTTGTTTCATTTTTGTATTGTTTTGTTTCATTTTTTTTGACCCTGTTTCCTTTCAAAGGTCCGACAAATTTCCTCTTCCCTGACCCCACCCCTGATAGTTCAGATGGACGTTGACCCCTCCGAGCTTCAGCTGGGTGCCGACCTTCAATTGGTGGCCTCGCTGTCTCGTCCCCCCAAACGCCGTCACTAACTCGTCATCCAATGCTGGGGAGGGTTCATTGTCCATGGGATTGGATACTGTGTTCCCGGTGGAATGGGCGGGTGTCACCTCTTTCAACGCCCAAGGGCCTAAGGGATGGCCAATGGCCGATCTGGGGACGGAATGGGGACGAAATAAATCAAAAGCCAAAAAAAAGTCGAAAAACACCCCCGCCCCAAAGAGTCGATTATTGTCTTGAGGACCGCCTTGCTGGTGCCATGTTGCGCCCCCCCCCCGGGAAGACTGGTCGCCCAATGCCGAAGCAGAAAATTCAATGCCTGCCCTCGCCCATGCATGCTGGATTGCCCCCGCCAGGGGGAGGATTAGGTCTGTATCATACCCGCAGTCGTCACAGCCATGCTATTGTGACCGACGGTGCACCTTTCGAGATGCTTGCCCTCACAGCCTGCGGGGGTTTTCCCGACCGCTGAAAGGCGGGCAAACCTCTGCTCCCAAACGCCGAGCATTACATCGTTACATGGAAAGTTTGGCTCCTCTGAGGTTGACCTTGGAAGCTAGATTGCAGTCTTGGCCCCATTTTGTGTTTCTTTTGGCCTGAGATGTGTACTGAAGTTTAAAAAAAGTTGTAAAAAAGTTAATTTTTTTTGCAAAAAAAACATGGAAGGTGTGTGGAATTTTCTAAGGATGGGCAGTTTTT
>CAAHFI011296473.1:0-15380 GCA_900893395.1 Euglena gracilis
CCGACTACTAGTCGACCGACTAGTCGGTGGGGGGAACTGGCTAGTCGGTCGACTAGTCGACCGACTAGCCACTCTAATGTACCAAAAGGGGGGGTCACCGACTTTTAAGCCCCCCCTCCAATTACGATTTGCCTTGTTTGGCCTAAATTTCGTTGAAATATTTGGAAGCAATCTTTTGTCTCAACTGTCCAGGGCCCAAAATAACAAATCCCTTGTGTTGCCGAACCGTTTTGGAAGCCAATCCCTTTTGCTGCTCAACTGTCCCAGGGCCCCAAAATAACAAAATCCCTGTGTTGCCGAACCGTTTTGGAAGCGAATCCTTTTGCTGCTCAACTGTCCCAGGGCCCCAAAATAACAAAATCCCTGTGTTGCCGAACCGTTTTGGAAGCGAATCCTTTTGCTGCTCAACTGTCCCAGGGCCCCAAAATAACAAAATCCCTTGTGTTGCCGAACCGTTTTGGAAGCGAATCCCTTTTGCTGCTCAACTGTCCCAGGGCCCCAAAATAACAAAATCCCTTGTTGCCGAACCGTTTTGGAAGCGAATCCTTTTGCTGCTCAACTGTCCCAGGGCCCCAAAATAACAAAATCCCTTGTTGCCGAACCGTTTTGGAAGCGAATCCTTTTGCTGCTCAACTGTCCCAGGGCCCCAAAATAACAAAATCCCTGTGTTGCCGAACCGTTTTGGAAGCGAATCCTTTTGCTGCTCAACTGTCCCAGGGCCCCAAAATAACAAAATCCCTTGTGTGCCGAACCGTTTTGGAAGCGAATCCCTTTTGCTGCTCAACTGTCCCAGGGCCCCAAAATAACAAAATCCCTTGTGTGCCGAACCGTTTTGGAAGCGAATCCTTTTGCTGCTCAACTGTCCCAGGGCCCCAAAATAACAAAATCCCTGTGTGCCGAACCGTTTTGGAAGCGAATCCCTTTTGCTGCTCAACTGTCCCAGGGCCCCAAAATAACAAAATCCCTTGTGTTGCCGAACCGTTTTGGAAGCGAATCCCTTTTGCTGCTCAACTGTCCCAGGGCCCCAAAATAACAAAATCCCTTGTGTGCCGAACCGTTTTGGAAGCGAATCCTTTTGCTGCTCAACTGTCCCAGGGCCCCAAAATAACAAAATCCCTTGTGTTGCCGAACCGTTTTGGAAGCGAATCCCTTTTGCTGCTCAACTGTCCCAGGGCCCCAAAATAACAAAATCCCTTGTGTGCCGAACCGTTTTGGAAGCGAATCCCTTTTGCTGCTCAACTGTCCCAGGGCCCCAAAATAACAAAATCCCTTGTGCCGAACCGTTTTGGAAGCGAATCCCTTTTGCTGCTCAACTGTCCCAGGGCCCCAAAATAACAAAATCCCTGTGTTGCCGAACCGTTTTGGAAGCGAATCCTTTTGCTGCTCAACTGTCCCAGGGCCCCAAAATAACAAAATCCCTTGTGTTGCCGAACCGTTTTGGAAGCGAATCCTTTTGCTGCTCAACTGTCCCAGGGCCCCAAAATAACAAAATCCCTTGTGTTGCCGAACCGTTTTGGAAGCGAATCCTTTTGCTGCTCAACTGTCCCAGGGCCCCAAAATAACAAAATCCCTTGTGTGCCGAACCGTTTTGGAAGCGAATCCCTTTTGCTGCTCAACTGTCCCAGGGCCCCAAAATAACAAAATCCCTTGTGTGCCGAACCGTTTTGGAAGCGAATCCTTTTGCTGCTCAACTGTCCAGGGCCCCAAAATAACAAAATCCCTTGTGTTGCCGAACCGTTTTGGAAGCGAATCCCTTTTGCTGCTCAACTGTCCCAGGGCCCCAAAATAACAAAATCCCTTGTGTGCCGAACCGTTTTGGAAGCGAATCCTTTTGCTGCTCAACTGTCCCAGGGCCCCAAAATAACAAAATCCCTTGTGTGCCGAACCGTTTTGGAAGCGAATCCCTTTTGCTGCTCAACTGTCCCAGGGCCCCAAAATAACAAAATCCCTTGTGTGCCGAACCGTTTTGGAAGCGAATCCCTTTTGCTGCTCAACTGTCCCAGGGCCCCAAAATAACAAAATCCCTTGTGTGCCGAACCGTTTTGGAAGCGAATCCTTTTGCTGCTCAACTGTCCCAGGGCCCCAAAATAACAAAATCCCTTGTGTGCCGAACCGTTTTGGAAGCGAATCCCTTTTGCTGCTCAACTGTCCCAGGGCCCCAAAATAACAAAATCCCTTGTGTGCCGAACCGTTTTGGAAGCGAATCCCTTTTGCTGCTCAACTGTCCCAGGGCCCCAAAATAACAAAATCCCTTGTGTGCCGAACCGTTTTGGAAGCGAATCCCTTTTGCTGCTCAACTGTCCCAGGGCCCCAAAATAACAAAATCCCTTGTGTTGCCGAACCGTTTTGGAAGCGAATCCCTTTTGCTGCTCAACTGTCCCAGGGCCCCAAAATAACAAAATCCCTTGTGTTGCCGAACCGTTTTGGAAGCGAATCCCTTTTGCTGCTCAACTGTCCCAGGGCCCCAAAATAACAAAATCCCTTGTGTTGCCGAACCGTTTTGGAAGCGAATCCTTTTGCTGCTCAACTGTCCCAGGGCCCCAAAATAACAAAATCCCTTGTGTTGCCGAACCGTTTTGGAAGCGAATCCCTTTTGCTGCTCAACTGTCCCAGGGCCCCAAAATAACAAAATCCCTTGTGTGCCGAACCGTTTTGGAAGCGAATCCCTTTTGCTGCTCAACTGTCCCAGGGCCCCAAAATAACAAAATCCCTTGTGTGCCGAACCGTTTTGGAAGCGAATCCCTTTTGCTGCTCAACTGTCCCAGGGCCCCAAAATAACAAAATCCCTTGTGTGCCGAACCGTTTTGGAAGCGAATCCCTTTTGCTGCTCAACTGTCCCAGGGCCCCAAAATAACAAAATCCCTTGTGTGCCGAACCGTTTTGGAAGCGAATCCCTTTTGCTGCTCAACTGTCCCAGGGCCCCAAAATAACAAAATCCCTTGTGTGCCGAACCGTTTTGGAAGCGAATCCCTTTTGCTGCTCAACTGTCCCAGGGCCCCAAAATAACAAAATCCCTTGTGTGCCGAACCGTTTTGGAAGCGAATCCCTTTTGCTGCTCAACTGTCCCAGGGCCCCAAAATAACAAAATCCCTTGTGTGCCGAACCGTTTTGGAAGCGAATCCCTTTTGCTGCTCAACTGTCCCAGGGCCCCAAAATAACAAAATCCCTTGTGTGCCGAACCGTTTTGGAAGCGAATCCCTTTTGCTGCTCAACTGTCCCAGGGCCCCAAAATAACAAAATCCCTTGTGTGCCGAACCGTTTTGGAAGCGAATCCCTTTTGCTGCTCAACTGTCCCAGGGCCCCAAAATAACAAAATCCCTTGTGTGCCGAACCGTTTTGGAAGCGAATCCCTTTTGCTGCTCAACTGTCCCAGGGCCCCAAAATAACAAAATCCCTTGTGTTGCCGAACCGTTTTGGAAGCGAATCCCTTTTGCTGCTCAACTGTCCCAGGGCCCCAAAATAACAAAATCCCTTGTGTGCCGAACCGTTTTGGAAGCGAATCCCTTTTGCTGCTCAACTGTCCCAGGGCCCCAAAATAACAAAATCCCTTGTGTGCCGAACCGTTTTGGAAGCGAATCCCTTTTGCTGCTCAACTGTCCCAGGGCCCCAAAATAACAAAATCCCTTGTGTGCCGAACCGTTTTGGAAGCGAATCCCTTTTGCTGCTCAACTGTCCCAGGGCCCCAAAATAACAAAATCCCTTGTGTGCCGAACCGTTTTGGAAGCGAATCCCTTTTGCTGCTCAACTGTCCCAGGGCCCCAAAATAACAAAATCCCTTGTGTGCCGAACCGTTTTGGAAGCGAATCCCTTTTGCTGCTCAACTGTCCCAGGGCCCCAAAATAACAAAATCCCTTGTGTTGCCGAACCGTTTTGGAAGCGAATCCCTTTTGCTGCTCAACTGTCCCAGGGCCCCAAAATAACAAAATCCCTTGTGTGCCGAACCGTTTTGGAAGCGAATCCCTTTTGCTGCTCAACTGTCCCAGGGCCCCAAAATAACAAAATCCCTTGTGTTGCCGAACCGTTTTGGAAGCGAATCCCTTTTGCTGCTCAACTGTCCCAGGGCCCCAAAATAACAAAATCCCTTGTGTGCCGAACCGTTTTGGAAGCGAATCCTTTTGCTGCTCAACTGTCCCAGGGCCCCAAAATAACAAAATCCCTTGTGTGCCGAACCGTTTTGGAAGCGAATCCCTTTTGCTGCTCAACTGTCCCAGGGCCCCAAAATAACAAAATCCCTTGTGTGCCGAACCGTTTTGGAAGCGAATCCCTTTTGCTGCTCAACTGTCCCAGGGCCCCAAAATAACAAAATCCCTTGTGTGCCGAACCGTTTTGGAAGCGAATCCCTTTTGCTGCTCAACTGTCCCAGGGCCCCAAAATAACAAAATCCCTTGTGTGCCGAACCGTTTTGGAAGCGAATCCCTTTTGCTGCTCAACTGTCCCAGGGCCCCAAAATAACAAAATCCCTTGTGTGCCGAACCGTTTTGGAAGCGAATCCCTTTTGCTGCTCAACTGTCCCAGGGCCCCAAAATAACAAAATCCCTTGTGTGCCGAACCGTTTTGGAAGCGAATCCCTTTTGCTGCTCAACTGTCCCAGGGCCCCAAAATAACAAAATCCCTTGTGTTGCCGAACCGTTTTGGAAGCGAATCCCTTTTGCTGCTCAACTGTCCCAGGGCCCCAAAATAACAAAATCCCTTGTGTTGCCGAACCGTTTTGGAAGCGAATCCCTTTTGCTGCTCAACTGTCCCAGGGCCCCAAAATAACAAAATCCCTTGTGTGCCGAACCGTTTTGGAAGCGAATCCCTTTTGCTGCTCAACTGTCCCAGGGCCCCAAAATAACAAAATCCCTTGTGTGCCGAACCGTTTTGGAAGCGAATCCCTTTTGCTGCTCAACTGTCCCAGGGCCCCAAAATAACAAAATCCCTTGTGTGCCGAACCGTTTTGGAAGCGAATCCCTTTTGCTGCTCAACTGTCCCAGGGCCCCAAAATAACAAAATCCCTTGTGTGCCGAACCGTTTTGGAAGCGAATCCCTTTTGCTGCTCAACTGTCCCAGGGCCCCAAAATAACAAAATCCCTTGTGTGCCGAACCGTTTTGGAAGCGAATCCCTTTTGCTGCTCAACTGTCCCAGGGCCCCAAAATAACAAAATCCCTTGTGTGCCGAACCGTTTTGGAAGCGAATCCCTTTTGCTGCTCAACTGTCCCAGGGCCCCAAAATAACAAAATCCCTTGTGTGCCGAACCGTTTTGGAAGCGAATCCCTTTTGCTGCTCAACTGTCCCAGGGCCCCAAAATAACAAAATCCCTTGTGTGCCGAACCGTTTTGGAAGCGAATCCCTTTTGCTGCTCAACTGTCCCAGGGCCCCAAAATAACAAAATCCCTTGTGTGCCGAACCGTTTTGGAAGCGAATCCCTTTTGCTGCTCAACTGTCCCAGGGCCCCAAAATAACAAAATCCCTTGTGTGCCGAACCGTTTTGGAAGCGAATCCCTTTTGCTGCTCAACTGTCCCAGGGCCCCAAAATAACAAAATCCCTTGTGTGCCGAACCGTTTTGGAAGCGAATCCCTTTTGCTGCTCAACTGTCCCAGGGCCCCAAAATAACAAAATCCCTTGTGTGCCGAACCGTTTTGGAAGCGAATCCCTTTTGCTGCTCAACTGTCCCAGGGCCCCAAAATAACAAAATCCCTTGTGTGCCGAACCGTTTTGGAAGCGAATCCCTTTTGCTGCTCAACTGTCCCAGGGCCCCAAAATAACAAAATCCCTTGTGTGCCGAACCGTTTTGGAAGCGAATCCCTTTTGCTGCTCAACTGTCCCAGGGCCCCAAAATAACAAAATCCCTTGTGTGCCGAACCGTTTTGGAAGCGAATCCCTTTTGCTGCTCAACTGTCCCAGGGCCCCAAAATAACAAAATCCCTTGTGTGCCGAACCGTTTTGGAAGCGAATCCCTTTTGCTGCTCAACTGTCCCAGGGCCCCAAAATAACAAAATCCCTTGTGTGCCGAACCGTTTTGGAAGCGAATCCCTTTTGCTGCTCAACTGTCCCAGGGCCCCAAAATAACAAAATCCCTTGTGTGCCGAACCGTTTTGGAAGCGAATCCCTTTTGCTGCTCAACTGTCCCAGGGCCCCAAAATAACAAAATCCCTTGTGTGCCGAACCGTTTTGGAAGCGAATCCCTTTTGCTGCTCAACTGTCCCAGGGCCCCAAAATAACAAAATCCCTTGTGTGCCGAACCGTTTTGGAAGCGAATCCCTTTTGCTGCTCAACTGTCCCAGGGCCCCAAAATAACAAAATCCCTTGTGTGCCGAACCGTTTTGGAAGCGAATCCCTTTTGCTGCTCAACTGTCCCAGGGCCCCAAAATAACAAAATCCCTTGTGTGCCGAACCGTTTTGGAAGCGAATCCCTTTTGCTGCTCAACTGTCCCAGGGCCCCAAAATAACAAAATCCCTTGTGTGCCGAACCGTTTTGGAAGCGAATCCCTTTTGCTGCTCAACTGTCCCAGGGCCCCAAAATAACAAAATCCCTTGTGTGCCGAACCGTTTTGGAAGCGAATCCCTTTTGCTGCTCAACTGTCCCAGGGCCCCAAAATAACAAAATCCCTTGTGTGCCGAACCGTTTTGGAAGCGAATCCCTTTTGCTGCTCAACTGTCCCAGGGCCCCAAAATAACAAAATCCCTTGTGTGCCGAACCGTTTTGGAAGCGAATCCCTTTTGCTGCTCAACTGTCCCAGGGCCCCAAAATAACAAAATCCCTTGTGTGCCGAACCGTTTTGGAAGCGAATCCCTTTTGCTGCTCAACTGTCCCAGGGCCCCAAAATAACAAAATCCCTTGTGTGCCGAACCGTTTTGGAAGCGAATCCCTTTTGCTGCTCAACTGTCCCAGGGCCCCAAAATAACAAAATCCCTTGTGTGCCGAACCGTTTTGGAAGCGAATCCCTTTTGCTGCTCAACTGTCCCAGGGCCCCAAAATAACAAAATCCCTTGTGTGCCGAACCGTTTTGGAAGCGAATCCCTTTTGCTGCTCAACTGTCCCAGGGCCCCAAAATAACAAAATCCCTTGTGTTGCCGAACCGTTTTGGAAGCGAATCCCTTTTGCTGCTCAACTGTCCCAGGGCCCCAAAATAACAAAATCCCTTGTGTGCCGAACCGTTTTGGAAGCGAATCCCTTTTGCTGCTCAACTGTCCCAGGGCCCCAAAATAACAAAATCCCTTGTGTGCCGAACCGTTTTGGAAGCGAATCCCTTTTGCTGCTCAACTGTCCCAGGGCCCCAAAATAACAAAATCCCTTGTGTGCCGAACCGTTTTGGAAGCGAATCCCTTTTGCTGCTCAACTGTCCCAGGGCCCCAAAATAACAAAATCCCTTGTGTGCCGAACCGTTTTGGAAGCGAATCCTTTTGCTGCTCAACTGTCCCAGGGCCCCAAAATAACAAAATCCCTTGTGTGCCGAACCGTTTTGGAAGCGAATCCCTTTTGCTGCTCAACTGTCCCAGGGCCCCAAAATAACAAAATCCCTTGTGTGCCGAACCGTTTTGGAAGCGAATCCCTTTTGCTGCTCAACTGTCCCAGGGCCCCAAAATAACAAAATCCCTTGTGTTGCCGAACCGTTTTGGAAGCGAATCCCTTTTGCTGCTCAACTGTCCCAGGGCCCCAAAATAACAAAATCCCTTGTGTGCCGAACCGTTTTGGAAGCGAATCCCTTTTGCTGCTCAACTGTCCCAGGGCCCCAAAATAACAAAATCCCTTGTGTGCCGAACCGTTTTGGAAGCGAATCCCTTTTGCTGCTCAACTGTCCCAGGGCCCCAAAATAACAAAATCCCTTGTGTGCCGAACCGTTTTGGAAGCGAATCCCTTTTGCTGCTCAACTGTCCCAGGGCCCCAAAATAACAAAATCCCTTGTGTGCCGAACCGTTTTGGAAGCGAATCCCTTTTGCTGCTCAACTGTCCCAGGGCCCCAAAATAACAAAATCCCTTGTGTGCCGAACCGTTTTGGAAGCGAATCCCTTTTGCTGCTCAACTGTCCCAGGGCCCCAAAATAACAAAATCCCTTGTGTGCCGAACCGTTTTGGAAGCGAATCCCTTTTGCTGCTCAACTGTCCCAGGGCCCCAAAATAACAAAATCCCTTGTGTGCCGAACCGTTTTGGAAGCGAATCCCTTTTGCTGCTCAACTGTCCCAGGGCCCCAAAATAACAAAATCCCTTGTGTGCCGAACCGTTTTGGAAGCGAATCCCTTTTGCTGCTCAACTGTCCCAGGGCCCCAAAATAACAAAATCCCTTGTGTGCCGAACCGTTTTGGAAGCGAATCCCTTTTGCTGCTCAACTGTCCCAGGGCCCCAAAATAACAAAATCCCTTGTGTGCCGAACCGTTTTGGAAGCGAATCCCTTTTGCTGCTCAACTGTCCCAGGGCCCCAAAATAACAAAATCCCTTGTGTGCCGAACCGTTTTGGAAGCGAATCCCTTTTGCTGCTCAACTGTCCCAGGGCCCCAAAATAACAAAATCCCTTGTGTGCCGAACCGTTTTGGAAGCGAATCCCTTTTGCTGCTCAACTGTCCCAGGGCCCCAAAATAACAAAATCCCTTGTGTGCCGAACCGTTTTGGAAGCGAATCCCTTTTGCTGCTCAACTGTCCCAGGGCCCCAAAATAACAAAATCCCTTGTGTGCCGAACCGTTTTGGAAGCGAATCCCTTTTGCTGCTCAACTGTCCCAGGGCCCCAAAATAACAAAATCCCTTGTGTGCCGAACCGTTTTGGAAGCGAATCCCTTTTGCTGCTCAACTGTCCCAGGGCCCCAAAATAACAAAATCCCTTGTGTGCCGAACCGTTTTGGAAGCGAATCCCTTTTGCTGCTCAACTGTCCCAGGGCCCCAAAATAACAAAATCCCTTGTGTGCCGAACCGTTTTGGAAGCGAATCCCTTTTGCTGCTCAACTGTCCCAGGGCCCCAAAATAACAAAATCCCTTGTGTGCCGAACCGTTTTGGAAGCGAATCCCTTTTGCTGCTCAACTGTCCCAGGGCCCCAAAATAACAAAATCCCTTGTGTGCCGAACCGTTTTGGAAGCGAATCCCTTTTGCTGCTCAACTGTCCCAGGGCCCCAAAATAACAAAATCCCTTGTGTGCCGAACCGTTTTGGAAGCGAATCCCTTTTGCTGCTCAACTGTCCCAGGGCCCCAAAATAACAAAATCCCTTGTGTGCCGAACCGTTTTGGAAGCGAATCCCTTTTGCTGCTCAACTGTCCCAGGGCCCCAAAATAACAAAATCCCTTGTGTGCCGAACCGTTTTGGAAGCGAATCCCTTTTGCTGCTCAACTGTCCCAGGGCCCCAAAATAACAAAATCCCTTGTGTGCCGAACCGTTTTGGAAGCGAATCCTTTTGCTGCTCAACTGTCCCAGGGCCCCAAAATAACAAAATCCCTTGTGTTGCCGAACCGTTTTGGAAGCGAATCCCTTTTGCTGCTCAACTGTCCCAGGGCCCCAAAATAACAAAATCCCTTGTGTTGCCGAACCGTTTTGGAAGCGAATCCCTTTTGCTGCTCAACTGTCCCAGGGCCCCAAAATAACAAAATCCCTTGTGTGCCGAACCGTTTTGGAAGCGAATCCTTTTGCTGCTCAACTGTCCCAGGGCCCCAAAATAACAAAATCCCTTGTGTGCCGAACCGTTTTGGAAGCGAATCCCTTTTGCTGCTCAACTGTCCCAGGGCCCCAAAATAACAAAATCCCTTGTGTGCCGAACCGTTTTGGAAGCGAATCCCTTTTGCTGCTCAACTGTCCCAGGGCCCCAAAATAACAAAATCCCTTGTGTGCCGAACCGTTTTGGAAGCGAATCCCTTTTGCTGCTCAACTGTCCCAGGGCCCCAAAATAACAAAATCCCTTGTGTGCCGAACCGTTTTGGAAGCGAATCCCTTTTGCTGCTCAACTGTCCCAGGGCCCCAAAATAACAAAATCCCTTGTGTTGCCGAACCGTTTTGGAAGCGAATCCCTTTTGCTGCTCAACTGTCCCAGGGCCCCAAAATAACAAAATCCCTTGTGTGCCGAACCGTTTTGGAAGCGAATCCCTTTTGCTGCTCAACTGTCCCAGGGCCCCAAAATAACAAAATCCCTTGTGTGCCGAACCGTTTTGGAAGCGAATCCCTTTTGCTGCTCAACTGTCCCAGGGCCCCAAAATAACAAAATCCCTTGTGTGCCGAACCGTTTTGGAAGCGAATCCCTTTTGCTGCTCAACTGTCCCAGGGCCCCAAAATAACAAAATCCCTTGTGTGCCGAACCGTTTTGGAAGCGAATCCTTTTGCTGCTCAACTGTCCCAGGGCCCCAAAATAACAAAATCCCTTGTGTGCCGAACCGTTTTGGAAGCGAATCCCTTTTGCTGCTCAACTGTCCCAGGGCCCCAAAATAACAAAATCCCTTGTGTGCCGAACCGTTTTGGAAGCGAATCCTTTTGCTGCTCAACTGTCCCAGGGCCCCAAAATAACAAAATCCCTTGTGTTGCCGAACCGTTTTGGAAGCGAATCCCTTTTGCTGCTCAACTGTCCCAGGGCCCCAAAATAACAAAATCCCTTGTGTGCCGAACCGTTTTGGAAGCGAATCCTTTTGCTGCTCAACTGTCCCAGGGCCCCAAAATAACAAAATCCCTTGTGTGCCGAACCGTTTTGGAAGCGAATCCCTTTTGCTGCTCAACTGTCCCAGGGCCCCAAAATAACAAAATCCCTTGTGTGCCGAACCGTTTTGGAAGCGAATCCCTTTTGCTGCTCAACTGTCCCAGGGCCCCAAAATAACAAAATCCCTTGTGTGCCGAACCGTTTTGGAAGCGAATCCCTTTTGCTGCTCAACTGTCCCAGGGCCCCAAAATAACAAAATCCCTTGTGTGCCGAACCGTTTTGGAAGCGAATCCTTTTGCTGCTCAACTGTCCCAGGGCCCCAAAATAACAAAATCCCTTGTGTGCCGAACCGTTTTGGAAGCGAATCCCTTTTGCTGCTCAACTGTCCCAGGGCCCCAAAATAACAAAATCCCTTGTGTGCCGAACCGTTTTGGAAGCGAATCCTTTTGCTGCTCAACTGTCCCAGGGCCCCAAAATAACAAAATCCCTTGTGTGCCGAACCGTTTTGGAAGCGAATCCCTTTTGCTGCTCAACTGTCCCAGGGCCCCAAAATAACAAAATCCCTTGTGTGCCGAACCGTTTTGGAAGCGAATCCTTTTGCTGCTCAACTGTCCCAGGGCCCCAAAATAACAAAATCCCTTGTGTGCCGAACCGTTTTGGAAGCGAATCCTTTTGCTGCTCAACTGTCCCAGGGCCCCAAAATAACAAAATCCCTTGTGTGCCGAACCGTTTTGGAAGCGAATCCTTTTGCTGCTCAACTGTCCCAGGGCCCCAAAATAACAAAATCCCTTGTGTTGCCGAACCGTTTTGGAAGCGAATCCCTTTTGCTGCTCAACTGTCCCAGGGCCCCAAAATAACAAAATCCCTTGTGTGCCGAACCGTTTTGGAAGCGAATCCCTTTTGCTGCTCAACTGTCCCAGGGCCCCAAAATAACAAAATCCCTTGTGTTGCCGAACCGTTTTGGAAGCGAATCCCTTTTGCTGCTCAACTGTCCCAGGGCCCCAAAATAACAAAATCCCTTGTGTTGCCGAACCGTTTTGGAAGCGAATCCCTTTTGCTGCTCAACTGTCCCAGGGCCCCAAAATAACAAAATCCCTTGTGTTGCCGAACCGTTTTGGAAGCGAATCCCTTTTGCTGCTCAACTGTCCCAGGGCCCCAAAATAACAAAATCCCTTGTGTGCCGAACCGTTTTGGAAGCGAATCCCTTTTGCTGCTCAACTGTCCCAGGGCCCCAAAATAACAAAATCCCTTGTGTGCCGAACCGTTTTGGAAGCGAATCCCTTTTGCTGCTCAACTGTCCCAGGGCCCCAAAATAACAAAATCCCTTGTGTTGCCGAACCGTTTTGGAAGCGAATCCTTTTGCTGCTCAACTGTCCCAGGGCCCCAAAATAACAAAATCCCTTGTGTTGCCGAACCGTTTTGGAAGCGAATCCTTTTGCTGCTCAACTGTCCCAGGGCCCCAAAATAACAAAATCCCTTGTGTTGCCGAACCGTTTTGGAAGCGAATCCTTTTGCTGCTCAACTGTCCCAGGGCCCCAAAATAACAAAATCCCTTGTGTGCCGAACCGTTTTGGAAGCGAATCCCTTTTGCTGCTCAACTGTCCCAGGGCCCCAAAATAACAAAATCCCTTGTGTGCCGAACCGTTTTGGAAGCGAATCCCTTTTGCTGCTCAACTGTCCCAGGGCCCCAAAATAACAAAATCCCTTGTGTTGCCGAACCGTTTTGGAAGCGAATCCCTTTTGCTGCTCAACTGTCCCAGGGCCCCAAAATAACAAAATCCCTTGTGTTGCCGAACCGTTTTGGAAGCGAATCCCTTTTGCTGCTCAACTGTCCCAGGGCCCCAAAATAACAAAATCCCTTGTGTGCCGAACCGTTTTGGAAGCGAATCCCTTTTGCTGCTCAACTGTCCCAGGGCCCCAAAATAACAAAATCCCTTGTGTTGCCGAACCGTTTTGGAAGCGAATCCCTTTTGCTGCTCAACTGTCCCAGGGCCCCAAAATAACAAAATCCCTTGTGTTGCCGAACCGTTTTGGAAGCGAATCCCTTTTGCTGCTCAACTGTCCCAGGGCCCCAAAATAACAAAATCCCTTGTGTGCCGAACCGTTTTGGAAGCGAATCCCTTTTGCTGCTCAACTGTCCCAGGGCCCCAAAATAACAAAATCCCTTGTGTGCCGAACCGTTTTGGAAGCGAATCCTTTTGCTGCTCAACTGTCCCAGGGCCCCAAAATAACAAAATCCCTTGTGTGCCGAACCGTTTTGGAAGCGAATCCTTTTGCTGCTCAACTGTCCCAGGGCCCCAAAATAACAAAATCCCTTGTGTTGCCGAACCGTTTTGGAAGCGAATCCCTTTTGCTGCTCAACTGTCCCAGGGCCCCAAAATAACAAAATCCCTTGTGTTGCCGAACCGTTTTGGAAGCGAATCCCTTTTGCTGCTCAACTGTCCCAGGGCCCCAAAATAACAAAATCCCTTGTGTTGCCGAACCGTTTTGGAAGCGAATCCCTTTTGCTGCTCAACTGTCCCAGGGCCCCAAAATAACAAAATCCCTTGTGTGCCGAACCGTTTTGGAAGCGAATCCCTTTTGCTGCTCAACTGTCCCAGGGCCCCAAAATAACAAAATCCCTTGTGTTGCCGAACCGTTTTGGAAGCGAATCCCTTTTGCTGCTCAACTGTCCCAGGGCCCCAAAATAACAAAATCCCTTGTGTGCCGAACCGTTTTGGAAGCGAATCCCTTTTGCTGCTCAACTGTCCCAGGGCCCCAAAATAACAAAATCCCTTGTGTTGCCGAACCGTTTTGGAAGCGAATCCCTTTTGTGCTCAACTGTCCCAGGGCCCCAAAATAACAAAATCCCTTGTGTTGCCGAACCGTTTTGGAAGCGAATCCCTTTTGCTGCTCAACTGTCCCAGGGCCCCAAAATAACAAAATCCCTTGTGTTGCCGAACCGTTTTGGAAGCGAATCCCTTTTGCTGCTCAACTGTCCCAGGGCCCCAAAATAACAAAATCCCTTGTGTTGCCGAACCGTTTTGGAAGCGAATCCTTTTGCTGCTCAACTGTCCCAGGGCCCCAAAATAACAAAATCCCTTGTGTGCCGAACCGTTTTGGAAGCGAATCCCTTTTGCTGCTCAACTGTCCCAGGGCCCCAAAATAACAAAATCCCTTGTGTTGCCGAACCGTTTTGGAAGCGAATCCCTTTTGCTGCTCAACTGTCCCAGGGCCCCAAAATAACAAAATCCCTTGTGTTGCCGAACCGTTTTGGAAGCGAATCCCTTTTGCTGCTCAACTGTCCCAGGGCCCCAAAATAACAAAATCCCTTGTGTTGCCGAACCGTTTTGGAAGCGAATCCCTTTTGCTGCTCAACTGTCCCAGGGCCCCAAAATAACAAAATCCCTTGTGTTGCCGAACCGTTTTGGAAGCGAATCCCTTTTGCTGCTCAACTGTCCCAGGGCCCCAAAATAACAAAATCCCTTGTGTTGCCGAACCGTTTTGGAAGCGAATCCCTTTTGCTGCTCAACTGTCCCAGGGCCCCAAAATAACAAAATCCCTTGTGTTGCCGAACCGTTTTGGAAGCGAATCCCTTTTGCTGCTCAACTGTCCCAGGGCCCCAAAATAACAAAATCCCTTGTGTTGCCGAACCGTTTTGGAAGCGAATCCCTTTTGCTGCTCAACTGTCCCAGGGCCCCAAAATAACAAAATCCCTTGTGTTGCCGAACCGTTTTGGAAGCAATCCCTTTTGCTGCTCAACTGTCCCAGGGCCCCAAAATAACAAAATCCCTTGTGTTGCCGAACCGTTTTGGAAGCGAATCCCTTTTGTGCTCAACTGTCCCAGGGCCCCAAAATAACAAAATCCCTTGTGTTGCCGAACCGTTTTGGAAGCGAATCCCTTTTGCTGCTCAACTGTCCCAGGGCCCCAAAATAACAAAATCCCTTGTGTTGCCGAACCGTTTTGGAAGCCAATCCTTTTGCTGCTCAACTGTCCCAGGGCCCCAAAATAACAAAATCCCTTGTGTTGCCGAACCGTTTTGGAAGCCAATCCCTTTTGCTGCTCAACTGTCCCAGGGCCCCAAAATAACAAAATCCCTTGTGTTGCCGAACCGTTTTGGAAGCCAATCCTTTTGCTGCTCAACTGTCCCAGGGCCCCAAAATAACAAAATCCCTTGTGTTGCCGAACCGTTTTGGAAGCAATCCTTTTGTGCTCAACTGTCCCAGGGCCCCAAAATAACAAAATCCCTTGTGTTGCCGAACCGTTTTGGAAGCGAATCCCTTTTGCTGCTCAACTGTCCCAGGGCCCCAAAATAACAAAATCCCTTGTGTTGCCGAACCGTTTTGGAAGCGAATCCTTTTGTTGCTCAACTGTCCCAGGGCCCCAAAATAACAAAATCCCTTGTGTTGCCGAACCGTTTTGGAAGCCAATCCCTTTTGTTGCTCAACTGTCCAGGGCCCCAAATAACAAAATCCCTTGTGTTGCCGAACCGTTTTGGAAGCCAATCCTTTTGTGCTCAACTGTCCCAGGGCCCCAAAATAACAAAATCCCTTGTGTTGCCGAACCGTTTTGGAAGCCAATCCCTTTTGCTGCTCAACTGTCCAGGGCCCCAAAATAACAAAATCCCTTGTGTGCCGAAAGTTTTGGAAGCCAATCCTTTGCTGCTCAACTGTCCCAGGGCCCCAAAATAACAAAATCCCTTGTGTTGCCGAACCGTTTTGGAAGCCAATCCCTTTTGCTGCTCAACTGTCCCAGGGCCCAAAATAACAATCCTTGTGTTGCCGAACCGTTTTTGGAAGCCAATTCTTTGTTGCT
>CAAHFI011296743.1:0-64110 GCA_900893395.1 Euglena gracilis
GTGCCTGGGACCTATGGAACTGGGTCAGCGGGGCCCGGGTAACAAGGAACCTGGCTTGAGGTCCAGAACCGGGGTATACCAGGAAACGATTGGCACTCTTGAGCTGAGGAGGAATTTCACCCGGATTCACCCGGAACGGTGTCTAGGGGTGTAATCAGCGGAAGATTTGGAGGGTCTCGGGTGAATGGGTGCCTGGGACCCTATGGAATGGGGTCAGCGGGGCCGGTAACAAGGAACCTGGTTGAGGTCAGAACAGGGATAACCAGAAACGATTGGCACTCAGTCGAGCTGAAGGAGGCAGTTCACCCGGATTCCCGGAACGGTGTCTAGGGGTGTGAAATACATGCAGCCGGAAGATTTGGAGGGGTCAATCCGTGTGAATCGGGTGCCTGGGACCCTATGGAACTGGGGTCAGCGGGGGCCCGGGTAACAAGGAACCTGGCTTGAGGTCCAGAACGGGGATATACCAGGAAACCGATTGGCACCTCAGTCGAGCTGAAGGAGGCAGATTTTCACCACGGATTCACCGGAACGCGTGTTAGGGTGTGAATACATGCGGAAGATTGGAGGGTCAATCCGGTTGATCGGGTGCTGGGACCCTATGGAACTGGGTCAGCGGGGCCCGGTAAAGGAACTGGCTTGAGTCAGCCGGGGTTCAGGAACACCGATTGGCATCAGTCGAGTGAAGGAGGCAGTTTTCACCGGATTCACCCGGAAGCGTGTCTAGGGGTGTGAAATACATGCGCGGAAGATTTGGAGGGTCAATCCGGTGAATCGGGTGCTGGGACTGGAACTGGGTCAGCGGGCCCGGGTAACAAGGAACCTGGCTTGAGGTCAACCGGGTATAACCAGGAAACCGATTGGCACCTCAGTCGAGCTGAAGAGAGATTTCACCGGATTCAGGAACGCGTGTCTAGGGGTGTGAAATACATGCAGCCGGAAGATTTGGAGGGTCAATCCGGTGAATCGGGTGCCTGGGACCTATGGAACTGGGGTGCGGGGGGGGTAACAAGGAACCTGGCTTGAGGTCCAGAACCGGTTAACAGGAAACCGATTGGCACCTCAGTCGAGCTGAAGGAGGCAGATTTCACCGGATTCACCCGGAACACGGTGTCTAGGGTGTGAAATACATGCC
This sequence comes from Euglena gracilis, assembly GCA_900893395.1. Classification (NCBI taxonomy): domain Eukaryota; phylum Euglenozoa; class Euglenophyceae; order Euglenales; family Euglenaceae; genus Euglena; species Euglena gracilis. Next base: position 1,136 of record CAAHFI011296743.1, read on the forward strand.
CGATTTTTGGAGGGTCAATCGGGTAATCGGGTGCTGGGACCTATGGAACTGGGGGTCAGCGGGGGCCGGGTAACAGAACCTGGCTTGAGGTCCAGAACGGGGTATACCAGGAACCGATTGGCACCTCAGTCGAGCTGAAGGAGGCAGATTTCACCCGGATTCACCCGGAACGCGTGTCTAGGGGTGTGAAATACATGCAGCCGGAAGATTTGGAGGGGTTCCGGGTGATCGGGTGCCTGGGACCTATGGAACTGGGGTCAGCGGGCCCGGGTAACAAGAACCTGGTGAGGTCCAGAACCGGGTATAACCAGGAAACCGATTGGCACCTCAGTCGAGCTTGAAGGAGGCAGATTTTCACCGGATTCACCGGAACGGTGTCTAGGGGTGTGAAATACAGCAGCCGGAGATTTGGGGGGTCAATCGGGTGAATCGGGTGCCTGGGACCTATGGAACTGGGGTCAGCGGGGGCCCGGGTAAGGAACCTGGCTTGAGGTCCAGAAGGGTATAACCAGGAACCGATGGACTCCAGTCGAGCTGAAGGAGGCAGATTTCACCCGGATTCCGGAACGCGTGTCTGGTGTGAAATACATGCAGCCGGAGTTTTGAGGGTCAATCGGGTGATCGGGTGCTGGGACCTATGGAACTGGGTCAGCGGGGCCGGGTAACAAGAACCTGGCTTGAGGTCCAGAACCGGGTATAACCAGGAACCGATTGGCACCTCAGTCGAGCTGAAGGAGGCAGATTTCACCCGGATTCACCCGGAACGCGTGTCTAGGGGTGTGAAATACATGCAGCCGGAAGATTTGGAGGGGTCAATCCGGGTGAATCGGGTGCCTGGGATATGGAATGGGGTCCGGGTAACAAGGAACTGGCTTGAGGTCCAGAACGGGTATAACAGGAAACCGATTGGCACCTCAGTCGAGCTGAAGGAGGCAGATTTCACCCGGATTCACCGGAACGCTGTCTAGGGGTGTAAATACATGCAGCGGAAGATTTGTCAATCGGTGAATGGGTGCCTGGACTATGGAACTGGGGTCAGGGGGCCGGGTAACAAGGAACCTGGTTGAGGTCCAGAACGGGTATAACCAGGAAACCGATTGGCACCTCAGTCGAGCTGAAGGAGGCATTTCACCCGGATTCACCCGGAACGCGTGTCTAGGGTGTGAAATACATGCAGCCGGAAGATTTGGAGGGTCAATCCGGGTGAATCGGTGCCTGGGACCTATGGAACTGGGGTCAGCGGGGGCCGGGTAACAAGGAACCTGGCTTGAGGTCCAGAACGGGTTAAACAGGAAACCGATTGGACACCTCAGTCGAGCTGAAGGAGCAGATTTCCGGATTCACCCGGAACGCGTGTTAGGGGTGTGAATACATGCACGGAAGATTTGGAGGGTCAATCCGGGTGAATCGGGTGCCTGGGACCCTATGGAACTGGGGTCAGCGGGGGCCGGTAACAAGAACCTGGCTTGAGGTCCAGAACCGGGGTATAACAGGAAACCGATTGGCCTCAGTCGAGCTGAAGGAGGCAGATTTCACCCGGATTCACCCGGAACGGTGTCTAGGGGTGTGAATACATGCAGCCGGAAGATTTGGAGGGGTCAATCCGGGTGAATCGGGTGCCTGGGACCCTATGGAACTGGGGTCAGCGGGGGCCGGGTAACAAGGAACCTGGCTTGAGGTCCAGAACGGGGTATAACCAGGAAACGATTGGCACCTCAGTCGAGCTGAAGGAGGCAGATTTCACCCGGAACCGGAAGCGTGTCTAGGGGTGTGAATACATGCAGCCGGAAGATTTGGAGGGGTCAATCCGGTGAATGGGTGCCTGGGACCTATGGAACTGGGGTGGGGGGGCCGGTAACAAGGAACCTGGCTTGAGGTCCAGAACGGGGTATAACCAGGAAACGATTGCACCTCAGTCGAGCTGAAGGAGGCAGATTTCACCGGATTCACCCGGAACGCGTGTCTAGGGGTGTGAAATACATGCAGCCGGAGATTTGGAGGGGTCAATCCGGGTGAATCGGGTGCCTGGGACCCTATGGAACTGGGGTCAGCGGGGGCCGGGTACAAGGAACCTGCTTGAGGTCCAGAACCGGGGTATAACCAGGAAACCGATTGGCACCTCAGTCGAGCTGAAGGAGGCAGATTTCACCCGGATTCACCCGGAACGCGTGTCTAGGGGTGTGAAATACATGCAGCCGGAAGATTTGGAGGGGTCAATCCGGGTGAATCGGGTGCCTGGGACCCTATGGAACTGGGGTCAGCGGGGCCCGGGTAACAAGGAACCTGGCTTGAGGTCCAGAACCGGGGTATAACCAGGAAACCGATTGGCACCTCAGTCGAGCTGAAGGAGGCAGATTTCACCCGGATTCACCCGGAACGCGTGTCTAGGGGTGTGAAATACATGCAGCCGGAAGATTTGGAGGGGTCAATCCGGGTGAATCGGGTGCCTGGGACCCTATGGAACTGGGGTCAGCGGGGGCCCGGGTAACAAGGAACCTGGCTTGAGGTCCAGAACCGGGGTATAACCAGGAAACCGATTGGCACCTCAGTCGAGCTGAAGGAGGCAGATTTCACCCGGATTCACCGGAACGCGTGTCTAGGGGTGTGAAATACATGCAGCCGGAAGATTTGGAGGGGTCAATCCGGGTGAATCGGGTGCCTGGGACCCTATGGAACTGGGGTCAGCGGGGGCCCGGGTAACAAGGAACCTGGCTTGAGGTCCAGAACCGGGGTATAACCAGGAAACCGATTGGCACCTCAGTCGAGCTGAAGGAGGCAGATTTCACCCGGATTCACCCGGAACGCGTGTCTAGGGTGTGAAATACATGCAGCCGGAAGATTTGGAGGGGTCAATCCGGGTGAATCGGGTGCCTGGGACCCTATGGAACTGGGGTCAGCGGGGCCCGGGTAACAAGGAACCTGGCTTGAGGTCCAGAACCGGGGTATAACCAGGAAACCGATTGGCACCTCAGTCGAGCTGAAGGAGGCAGATTTCACCCGGATTCACCCGGAACGCGTGTCTAGGGGTGTGAAATACATGCAGCCGGAAGATTTGGAGGGGTCAATCCGGGTGAATCGGGTGCCTGGGACCCTATGGAACTGGGGTCAGCGGGGGCCGGGTAACAAGGAACCTGGCTTGAGGTCCAGAACCGGGGTATAACCAGGAAACCGATTGGCACCTCAGTCGAGCTGAAGGAGGCAGATTTCACCCGGATTCACCCGGAACGCGTGTCTAGGGGTGTGAAATACATGCAGCCGGAAGATTTGGAGGGGTCAATCCGGGTGAATCGGGTGCCTGGGACCCTATGGAACTGGGGTCAGCGGGGGCCCGGGTAACAAGGAACCTGGCTTGAGGTCCAGAACCGGGGTATAACCAGGAAACCGATTGGCACCTCAGTCGAGCTGAAGGAGGCAGATTTCACCCGGATTCACCCGGAACGCGTGTCTAGGGGTGTGAAATACATGCAGCCGGAAGATTTGGAGGGGTCAATCCGGGTGAATCGGGTGCCTGGGACCCTATGGAACTGGGGTCAGCGGGGCCCGGGTAACAAGGAACCTGGCTTGAGGTCCAGAACCGGGGTATAACCAGGAAACCGATTGGCACCTCAGTCGAGCTGAAGGAGGCAGATTTCACCCGGATTCACCCGGAACGCGTGTCTAGGGGTGTGAAATACATGCAGCCGGAAGATTTGGAGGGGTCAATCCGGGTGAATCGGGTGCCTGGGACCCTATGGAACTGGGGTCAGCGGGGGCCCGGGTAACAAGGAACCTGGCTTGAGGTCCAGAACCGGGGTATAACCAGGAAACCGATTGGCACCTCAGTCGAGCTGAAGGAGGCAGATTTCACCCGGATTCACCCGGAACGCGTGTCTAGGGGTGTGAAATACATGCAGCCGGAAGTTTGGAGGGGTCAATCCGGGTGAATCGGGTGCCTGGGACCCTATGGAACTGGGGTCAGCGGGGGCCCGGGTAACAAGGAACCTGGCTTGAGGTCCAGAACCGGGGTATAACCAGGAAACCGATTGGCACCTCAGTCGAGCTGAAGGAGGCAGATTTCACCCGGATTCACCCGGAACGCGTGTCTAGGGGTGTGAAATACATGCAGCCGGAAGATTTGGAGGGGTCAATCCGGGTGAATCGGGTGCCTGGGACCCTATGGAACTGGGGTCAGCGGGGGCCCGGGTAACAAGGAACCTGGCTTGAGGTCCAGAACCGGGGTATAACCAGGAAACCGATTGGCACCTCAGTCGAGCTGAAGGAGGCAGATTTCACCCGGATTCACCCGGAACGCGTGTCTAGGGGTGTGAAATACATGCAGCCGGAAGATTTGGAGGGGTCAATCCGGGTGAATCGGGTGCCTGGGACCCTATGGAACTGGGGTCAGCGGGGGCCCGGGTAACAAGGAACCTGGCTTGAGGTCCAGAACCGGGGTATAACCAGGAAACCGATTGGCACCTCAGTCGAGCTGAAGGAGGCAGATTTCACCCGGATTCACCCGGAACGCGTGTCTAGGGGTGTGAAATACATGCAGCCGGAAGATTTGGAGGGGTCAATCCGGGTGAATCGGGTGCCTGGGACCCTATGGAACTGGGGTCAGCGGGGGCCCGGGTAACAAGGAACCTGGCTTGAGGTCCAGAACCGGGGTATAACCAGGAAACCGATTGGCACCTCAGTCGAGCTGAAGGAGGCAGATTTCACCCGGATTCACCCGGAACGCGTGTCTAGGGGTGTGAAATACATGCAGCCGGAAGATTTGGAGGGTCAATCCGGGTGAATCGGGTGCCTGGGACCCTATGGAACTGGGGTCAGCGGGGGCCCGGGTAACAAGGAACCTGGCTTGAGGTCCAGAACCGGGGTATAACCAGGAAACCGATTGGCACCTCAGTCGAGCTGAAGGAGGCAGATTTCACCCGGATTCACCCGGAACGCGTGTCTAGGGGTGTGAAATACATGCAGCCGGAAGATTTGGAGGGGTCAATCCGGGTGAATCGGGTGCCTGGGACCCTATGGAACTGGGGTCAGCGGGGCCCGGGTAACAAGGAACCTGGCTTGAGGTCCAGAACCGGGTATAACCAGGAAACCGATTGGCACCTCAGTCGAGCTGAAGGAGGCAGATTTCACCCGGATTCACCCGGAACGCGTGTCTAGGGGTGTGAAATACATGCAGCCGGAAGATTTGGAGGGGTCAATCCGGGTGAATCGGGTGCCTGGGACCCTATGGAACTGGGGTCAGCGGGGCCCGGGTAACAAGGAACCTGGCTTGAGGTCCAGAACCGGGGTATAACCAGGAAACCGATTGGCACCTCAGTCGAGCTGAAGGAGGCAGATTTCACCCGGATTCACCCGGAACGCGTGTCTAGGGGTGTGAAATACATGCAGCCGGAAGATTTGGAGGGGTCAATCCGGGTGAATCGGGTGCCTGGGACCCTATGGAACTGGGGTCAGCGGGGCCCGGGTAACAAGGAACCTGGCTTGAGGTCCAGAACCGGGGTATAACCAGGAAACCGATTGGCACCTCAGTCGAGCTGAAGGAGGCAGATTTCACCCGGATTCACCCGGAACGCTGTCTAGGGGTGTGAAATACATGCAGCCGGAAGATTTGGAGGGGTCAATCCGGGTGAATCGGGTGCCTGGGACCCTATGGAACTGGGGTCAGCGGGGCCCGGGTAACAAGGAACCTGGCTTGAGGTCCAGAACCGGGGTATAACCAGGAAACCGATTGGCACCTCAGTCGAGCTGAAGGAGGCAGATTTCACCCGGATTCACCCGGAACGCGTGTCTAGGGGTGTGAAATACATGCAGCCGGAAGATTTGGAGGGGTCAATCCGGGTGAATCGGGTGCCTGGGACCCTATGGAACTGGGGTCAGCGGGGGCCCGGGTAACAAGGAACCTGGCTTGAGGTCCAGAACCGGGGTATAACCAGGAAACCGATTGGCACCTCAGTCGAGCTGAAGGAGGCAGATTTCACCCGGATTCACCCGGAACGCGTGTCTAGGGGTGTGAAATACATGCAGCCGGAAGATTTGGAGGGGTCAATCCGGGTGAATCGGGTGCCTGGGACCCTATGGAACTGGGGTCAGCGGGGCCCGGGTAACAAGGAACCTGGCTTGAGGTCCAGAACCGGGGTATAACCAGGAAACCGATTGGCACCTCAGTCGAGCTGAAGGAGGCAGATTTCACCCGGATTCACCCGGAACGCGTGTCTAGGGGTGTGAAATACATGCAGCCGGAAGATTTGGAGGGGTCAATCCGGGTGAATCGGGTGCCTGGGACCCTATGGAACTGGGGTCAGCGGGGGCCCGGGTAACAAGGAACCTGGCTTGAGGTCCAGAACCGGGTATAACCAGGAAACCGATTGGCACCTCAGTCGAGCTGAAGGAGGCAGATTTCACCCGGATTCACCCGGAACGCGTGTCTAGGGGTGTGAAATACATGCAGCCGGAAGATTTGGAGGGTCAATCCGGGTGAATCGGGTGCCTGGGACCCTATGGAACTGGGGTCAGCGGGGCCCGGGTAACAAGGAACCTGGCTTGAGGTCCAGAACCGGGGTATAACCAGGAAACCGATTGGCACCTCAGTCGAGCTGAAGGAGGCAGATTTCACCCGGATTCACCCGGAACGCGTGTCTAGGGGTGTGAAATACATGCAGCCGGAAGATTTGGAGGGGTCAATCCGGGTGAATCGGGTGCCTGGGACCCTATGGAACTGGGGTCAGCGGGGGCCCGGGTAACAAGGAACCTGGCTTGAGGTCCAGAACCGGGGTATAACCAGGAAACCGATTGGCACCTCAGTCGAGCTGAAGGAGGCAGATTTCACCCGGATTCACCCGGAACGCGTGTCTAGGGGTGTGAAATACATGCAGCCGGAAGATTTGGAGGGGTCAATCCGGGTGAATCGGGTGCCTGGGACCCTATGGAACTGGGGTCAGCGGGGGCCCGGGTAACAAGGAACCTGGCTTGAGGTCCAGAACCGGGTATAACCAGGAAACCGATTGGCACCTCAGTCGAGCTGAAGGAGGCAGATTTCACCCGGATTCACCCGGAACGCGTGTCTAGGGGTGTGAAATACATGCAGCCGGAAGATTTGGAGGGGTCAATCCGGGTGAATCGGGTGCCTGGGACCCTATGGAACTGGGGTCAGCGGGGCCCGGGTAACAAGGAACCTGGCTTGAGGTCCAGAACCGGGGTATAACCAGGAAACCGATTGGCACCTCAGTCGAGCTGAAGGAGGCAGATTTCACCCGGAAACGCGTGTCTAGGGGTGTGAAATACATGCAGCCGGAAGATTTGGAGGGGTCAATCCGGGTGAATCGGGTGCCTGGGACCCTATGGAACTGGGGTCAGCGGGGGCCCGGGTAACAAGGAACCTGGCTTGAGGTCCAGAACCGGGTATAACCAGGAAACCGATTGGCACCTCAGTCGAGCTGAAGGAGGCAGATTTCACCGGATTCACCCGGAACGCGTGTCTAGGGGTGTGAAATACATGCAGCCGGAAGATTTGGAGGGGTCAATCCGGGTGAATCGGGTGCCTGGGACCCTATGGAACTGGGGTCAGCGGGGCCCGGGTAACAAGGAACCTGGCTTGAGGTCCAGAACCGGGGTATAACCAGGAAACCGATTGGCACCTCAGTCGAGCTGAAGGAGGCAGATTTCACCCGGATTCACCCGGAACGCGTGTCTAGGGGTGTGAAATACATGCAGCCGGAAGATTTGGAGGGTCAATCCGGGTGAATCGGGTGCCTGGGACCCTATGGAACTGGGGTCAGCGGGGGCCCGGGTAACAAGGAACCTGGCTTGAGGTCCAGAACCGGGGTATAACCAGGAAACCGATTGGCACCTCAGTCGAGCTGAAGGAGGCAGATTTCACCCGGATTCACCCGGAACGCGTGTCTAGGGGTGTGAAATACATGCAGCCGGAAGATTTGGAGGGGTCAATCCGGGTGAATCGGGTGCCTGGGACCCTATGGAACTGGGGTCAGCGGGGGCCCGGGTAACAAGGAACCTGGCTTGAGGTCCAGAACCGGGGTATAACCAGGAAACCGATTGGCACCTCAGTCGAGCTGAAGGAGGCAGATTTCACCCGGATTCACCCGGAACGCGTGTCTAGGGGTGTGAAATACATGCAGCCGGAAGATTTGGAGGGGTCAATCCGGGTGAATCGGGTGCCTGGGACCCTATGGAACTGGGGTCAGCGGGGGCCCGGGTAACAAGGAACCTGGCTTGAGGTCCAGAACCGGGGTATAACCAGGAAACCGATTGGCACCTCAGTCGAGCTGAAGGAGGCAGATTTCACCCGGATTCACCCGGAACGCGTGTCTAGGGGTGTGAAATACATGCAGCCGGAAGATTTGGAGGGGTCAATCCGGGTGAATCGGGTGCCTGGGACCCTATGGAACTGGGGTCAGCGGGGCCCGGGTAACAAGGAACCTGGCTTGAGGTCCAGAACCGGGGTATAACCAGGAAACCGATTGGCACCTCAGTCGAGCTGAAGGAGGCAGATTTCACCCGGATTCACCCGGAACGCGTGTCTAGGGGTGTGAAATACATGCAGCCGGAAGATTTGGAGGGGTCAATCCGGGTGAATCGGGTGCCTGGGACCCTATGGAACTGGGGTCAGCGGGGCCCGGGTAACAAGGAACCTGGCTTGAGGTCCAGAACCGGGGTATAACCAGGAAACCGATTGGCACCTCAGTCGAGCTGAAGGAGGCAGATTTCACCCGGATTCACCCGGAACGCGTGTCTAGGGGTGTGAAATACATGCAGCCGGAAGATTTGGAGGGGTCAATCCGGGTGAATCGGGTGCCTGGGACCCTATGGAACTGGGGTCAGCGGGGCCCGGGTAACAAGGAACCTGGCTTGAGGTCCAGAACCGGGGTATAACCAGGAAACCGATTGGCACCTCAGTCGAGCTGAAGGAGGCAGATTTCACCCGGATTCACCCGGAACGCGTGTCTAGGGGTGTGAAATACATGCAGCCGGAAGATTTGGAGGGGTCAATCCGGGTGAATCGGGTGCCTGGGACCCTATGGAACTGGGGTCAGCGGGGGCCCGGGTAACAAGGAACCTGGCTTGAGGTCCAGAACCGGGGTATAACCAGGAAACCGATTGGCACCTCAGTCGAGCTGAAGGAGGCAGATTTCACCCGGATTCACCCGGAACGCGTGTCTAGGGTGTGAAATACATGCAGCCGGAAGATTTGGAGGGGTCAATCCGGGTGAATCGGGTGCCTGGGACCCTATGGAACTGGGGTCAGCGGGGGCCCGGGTAACAAGGAACCTGGCTTGAGGTCCAGAACCGGGGTATAACCAGGAAACCGATTGGCACCTCAGTCGAGCTGAAGGAGGCAGATTTCACCCGGATTCACCCGGAACGCGTGTCTAGGGGTGTGAAATACATGCAGCCGGAAGATTTGGAGGGGTCAATCCGGGTGAATCGGGTGCCTGGGACCCTATGGAACTGGGGTCAGCGGGGGCCCGGGTAACAAGGAACCTGGCTTGAGGTCCAGAACCGGGGTATAACCAGGAAACCGATTGGCACCTCAGTCGAGCTGAAGGAGGCAGATTTCACCCGGATTCACCCGGAACGCGTGTCTAGGGGTGTGAAATACATGCAGCCGGAAGATTTGGAGGGGTCAATCCGGGTGAATCGGGTGCCTGGGACCCTATGGAACTGGGGTCAGCGGGGGCCCGGGTAACAAGGAACCTGGCTTGAGGTCCAGAACCGGGGTATAACCAGGAAACCGATTGGCACCTCAGTCGAGCTGAAGGAGGCAGATTTCACCCGGATTCACCCGGAACGCGTGTCTAGGGGTGTGAAATACATGCAGCCGGAAGATTTGGAGGGGTCAATCCGGGTGAATCGGGTGCCTGGGACCCTATGGAACTGGGGTCAGCGGGGCCCGGGTAACAAGGAACCTGGCTTGAGGTCCAGAACCGGGGTATAACCAGGAAACCGATTGGCACCTCAGTCGAGCTGAAGGAGGCAGATTTCACCCGGATTCACCCGGAACGCGTGTCTAGGGGTGTGAAATACATGCAGCCGGAAGATTTGGAGGGGTCAATCCGGGTGAATCGGGTGCCTGGGACCCTATGGAACTGGGGTCAGCGGGGGCCCGGGTAACAAGGAACCTGGCTTGAGGTCCAGAACCGGGGTATAACCAGGAAACCGATTGGCACCTCAGTCGAGCTGAAGGAGGCAGATTTCACCCGGATTCACCCGGAACGCGTGTCTAGGGGTGTGAAATACATGCAGCCGGAAGATTTGGAGGGGTCAATCCGGGTGAATCGGGTGCCTGGGACCCTATGGAACTGGGGTCAGCGGGGGCCCGGGTAACAAGGAACCTGGCTTGAGGTCCAGAACCGGGGTATAACCAGGAAACCGATTGGCACCTCAGTCGAGCTGAAGGAGGCAGATTTCACCCGGATTCACCCGGAACGCGTGTCTAGGGGTGTGAAATACATGCAGCCGGAAGATTTGGAGGGGTCAATCCGGGTGAATCGGGTGCCTGGGACCCTATGGAACTGGGGTCAGCGGGGGCCCGGGTAACAAGGAACCTGGCTTGAGGTCCAGAACCGGGGTATAACCAGGAAACCGATTGGCACCTCAGTCGAGCTGAAGGAGGCAGATTTCACCCGGATTCACCCGGAACGCGTGTCTAGGGGTGTGAAATACATGCAGCCGGAAGATTTGGAGGGGTCAATCCGGGTGAATCGGGTGCCTGGGACCCTATGGAACTGGGGTCAGCGGGGGCCCGGGTAACAAGGAACCTGGCTTGAGGTCCAGAACCGGGGTATAACCAGGAAACCGATTGGCACCTCAGTCGAGCTGAAGGAGGCAGATTTCACCCGGATTCACCCGGAACGCGTGTCTAGGGGTGTGAAATACATGCAGCCGGAAGATTTGGAGGGGTCAATCCGGGTGAATCGGGTGCCTGGGACCCTATGGAACTGGGGTCAGCGGGGGCCCGGGTAACAAGGAACCTGGCTTGAGGTCCAGAACCGGGGTATAACCAGGAAACCGATTGGCACCTCAGTCGAGCTGAAGGAGGCAGATTTCACCCGGATTCACCCGGAACGCGTGTCTAGGGGTGTGAAATACATGCAGCCGGAAGATTTGGAGGGGTCAATCCGGGTGAATCGGGTGCCTGGGACCCTATGGAACTGGGGTCAGCGGGGGCCCGGGTAACAAGGAACCTGGCTTGAGGTCCAGAACCGGGGTATAACCAGGAAACCGATTGGCACCTCAGTCGAGCTGAAGGAGGCAGATTTCACCCGGATTCACCCGGAACGCGTGTCTAGGGGTGTGAAATACATGCAGCCGGAAGATTTGGAGGGGTCAATCCGGGTGAATCGGGTGCCTGGGACCCTATGGAACTGGGGTCAGCGGGGGCCCGGGTAACAAGGAACCTGGCTTGAGGTCCAGAACCGGGGTATAACCAGGAAACCGATTGGCACCTCAGTCGAGCTGAAGGAGGCAGATTTCACCCGGATTCACCCGGAACGCGTGTCTAGGGGTGTGAAATACATGCAGCCGGAAGATTTGGAGGGGTCAATCCGGGTGAATCGGGTGCCTGGGACCCTATGGAACTGGGGTCAGCGGGGGCCCGGGTAACAAGGAACCTGGCTTGAGGTCCAGAACCGGGGTATAACCAGGAAACCGATTGGCACCTCAGTCGAGCTGAAGGAGGCAGATTTCACCCGGATTCACCCGGAACGCGTGTCTAGGGGTGTGAAATACATGCAGCCGGAAGATTTGGAGGGGTCAATCCGGGTGAATCGGGTGCCTGGGACCCTATGGAACTGGGGTCAGCGGGGGCCCGGGTAACAAGGAACCTGGCTTGAGGTCCAGAACCGGGGTATAACCAGGAAACCGATTGGCACCTCAGTCGAGCTGAAGGAGGCAGATTTCACCCGGATTCACCCGGAACGCGTGTCTAGGGGTGTGAAATACATGCAGCCGGAAGATTTGGAGGGGTCAATCCGGGTGAATCGGGTGCCTGGGACCCTATGGAACTGGGGTCAGCGGGGGCCCGGGTAACAAGGAACCTGGCTTGAGGTCCAGAACCGGGGTATAACCAGGAAACCGATTGGCACCTCAGTCGAGCTGAAGGAGGCAGATTTCACCCGGATTCACCCGGAACGCGTGTCTAGGGGTGTGAAATACATGCAGCCGGAAGATTTGGAGGGGTCAATCCGGGTGAATCGGGTGCCTGGGACCCTATGGAACTGGGGTCAGCGGGGGCCCGGGTAACAAGGAACCTGGCTTGAGGTCCAGAACCGGGGTATAACCAGGAAACCGATTGGCACCTCAGTCGAGCTGAAGGAGGCAGATTTCACCCGGATTCACCCGGAACGCGTGTCTAGGGGTGTGAAATACATGCAGCCGGAAGATTTGGAGGGGTCAATCCGGGTGAATCGGGTGCCTGGGACCCTATGGAACTGGGGTCAGCGGGGGCCCGGGTAACAAGGAACCTGGCTTGAGGTCCAGAACCGGGGTATAACCAGGAAACCGATTGGCACCTCAGTCGAGCTGAAGGAGGCAGATTTCACCCGGATTCACCCGGAACGCGTGTCTAGGGGTGTGAAATACATGCAGCCGGAAGATTTGGAGGGGTCAATCCGGGTGAATCGGGTGCCTGGGACCCTATGGAACTGGGGTCAGCGGGGGCCCGGGTAACAAGGAACCTGGCTTGAGGTCCAGAACCGGGGTATAACCAGGAAACCGATTGGCACCTCAGTCGAGCTGAAGGAGGCAGATTTCACCCGGATTCACCCGGAACGCGTGTCTAGGGGTGTGAAATACATGCAGCCGGAAGATTTGGAGGGGTCAATCCGGGTGAATCGGGTGCCTGGGACCCTATGGAACTGGGGTCAGCGGGGGCCCGGGTAACAAGGAACCTGGCTTGAGGTCCAGAACCGGGGTATAACCAGGAAACCGATTGGCACCTCAGTCGAGCTGAAGGAGGCAGATTTCACCCGGATTCACCCGGAACGCGTGTCTAGGGGTGTGAAATACATGCAGCCGGAAGATTTGGAGGGGTCAATCCGGGTGAATCGGGTGCCTGGGACCCTATGGAACTGGGGTCAGCGGGGGCCCGGGTAACAAGGAACCTGGCTTGAGGTCCAGAACCGGGGTATAACCAGGAAACCGATTGGCACCTCAGTCGAGCTGAAGGAGGCAGATTTCACCCGGATTCACCCGGAACGCGTGTCTAGGGGTGTGAAATACATGCAGCCGGAAGATTTGGAGGGGTCAATCCGGGTGAATCGGGTGCCTGGGACCCTATGGAACTGGGGTCAGCGGGGGCCCGGGTAACAAGGAACCTGGCTTGAGGTCCAGAACCGGGGTATAACCAGGAAACCGATTGGCACCTCAGTCGAGCTGAAGGAGGCAGATTTCACCCGGATTCACCCGGAACGCGTGTCTAGGGGTGTGAAATACATGCAGCCGGAAGATTTGGAGGGGTCAATCCGGGTGAATCGGGTGCCTGGGACCCTATGGAACTGGGGTCAGCGGGGGCCCGGGTAACAAGGAACCTGGCTTGAGGTCCAGAACCGGGGTATAACCAGGAAACCGATTGGCACCTCAGTCGAGCTGAAGGAGGCAGATTTCACCCGGATTCACCCGGAACGCGTGTCTAGGGGTGTGAAATACATGCAGCCGGAAGATTTGGAGGGGTCAATCCGGGTGAATCGGGTGCCTGGGACCCTATGGAACTGGGGTCAGCGGGGGCCCGGGTAACAAGGAACCTGGCTTGAGGTCCAGAACCGGGGTATAACCAGGAAACCGATTGGCACCTCAGTCGAGCTGAAGGAGGCAGATTTCACCCGGATTCACCCGGAACGCGTGTCTAGGGGTGTGAAATACATGCAGCCGGAAGATTTGGAGGGGTCAATCCGGGTGAATCGGGTGCCTGGGACCCTATGGAACTGGGGTCAGCGGGGGCCCGGGTAACAAGGAACCTGGCTTGAGGTCCAGAACCGGGGTATAACCAGGAAACCGATTGGCACCTCAGTCGAGCTGAAGGAGGCAGATTTCACCCGGATTCACCCGGAACGCGTGTCTAGGGGTGTGAAATACATGCAGCCGGAAGATTTGGAGGGGTCAATCCGGGTGAATCGGGTGCCTGGGACCCTATGGAACTGGGGTCAGCGGGGGCCCGGGTAACAAGGAACCTGGCTTGAGGTCCAGAACCGGGGTATAACCAGGAAACCGATTGGCACCTCAGTCGAGCTGAAGGAGGCAGATTTCACCCGGATTCACCCGGAACGCGTGTCTAGGGGTGTGAAATACATGCAGCCGGAAGATTTGGAGGGGTCAATCCGGGTGAATCGGGTGCCTGGGACCCTATGGAACTGGGGTCAGCGGGGGCCCGGGTAACAAGGAACCTGGCTTGAGGTCCAGAACCGGGGTATAACCAGGAAACCGATTGGCACCTCAGTCGAGCTGAAGGAGGCAGATTTCACCCGGATTCACCCGGAACGCGTGTCTAGGGGTGTGAAATACATGCAGCCGGAAGATTTGGAGGGGTCAATCCGGGTGAATCGGGTGCCTGGGACCCTATGGAACTGGGGTCAGCGGGGGCCCGGGTAACAAGGAACCTGGCTTGAGGTCCAGAACCGGGGTATAACCAGGAAACCGATTGGCACCTCAGTCGAGCTGAAGGAGGCAGATTTCACCCGGATTCACCCGGAACGCGTGTCTAGGGGTGTGAAATACATGCAGCCGGAAGATTTGGAGGGGTCAATCCGGGTGAATCGGGTGCCTGGGACCCTATGGAACTGGGGTCAGCGGGGGCCCGGGTAACAAGGAACCTGGCTTGAGGTCCAGAACCGGGGTATAACCAGGAAACCGATTGGCACCTCAGTCGAGCTGAAGGAGGCAGATTTCACCCGGATTCACCCGGAACGCGTGTCTAGGGGTGTGAAATACATGCAGCCGGAAGATTTGGAGGGGTCAATCCGGGTGAATCGGGTGCCTGGGACCCTATGGAACTGGGGTCAGCGGGGGCCCGGGTAACAAGGAACCTGGCTTGAGGTCCAGAACCGGGGTATAACCAGGAAACCGATTGGCACCTCAGTCGAGCTGAAGGAGGCAGATTTCACCCGGATTCACCCGGAACGCGTGTCTAGGGGTGTGAAATACATGCAGCCGGAAGATTTGGAGGGGTCAATCCGGGTGAATCGGGTGCCTGGGACCCTATGGAACTGGGGTCAGCGGGGGCCCGGGTAACAAGGAACCTGGCTTGAGGTCCAGAACCGGGGTATAACCAGGAAACCGATTGGCACCTCAGTCGAGCTGAAGGAGGCAGATTTCACCCGGATTCACCCGGAACGCGTGTCTAGGGGTGTGAAATACATGCAGCCGGAAGATTTGGAGGGGTCAATCCGGGTGAATCGGGTGCCTGGGACCCTATGGAACTGGGGTCAGCGGGGGCCCGGGTAACAAGGAACCTGGCTTGAGGTCCAGAACCGGGGTATAACCAGGAAACCGATTGGCACCTCAGTCGAGCTGAAGGAGGCAGATTTCACCCGGATTCACCCGGAACGCGTGTCTAGGGGTGTGAAATACATGCAGCCGGAAGATTTGGAGGGGTCAATCCGGGTGAATCGGGTGCCTGGGACCCTATGGAACTGGGGTCAGCGGGGGCCCGGGTAACAAGGAACCTGGCTTGAGGTCCAGAACCGGGGTATAACCAGGAAACCGATTGGCACCTCAGTCGAGCTGAAGGAGGCAGATTTCACCCGGATTCACCCGGAACGCGTGTCTAGGGGTGTGAAATACATGCAGCCGGAAGATTTGGAGGGGTCAATCCGGGTGAATCGGGTGCCTGGGACCCTATGGAACTGGGGTCAGCGGGGGCCCGGGTAACAAGGAACCTGGCTTGAGGTCCAGAACCGGGGTATAACCAGGAAACCGATTGGCACCTCAGTCGAGCTGAAGGAGGCAGATTTCACCCGGATTCACCCGGAACGCGTGTCTAGGGGTGTGAAATACATGCAGCCGGAAGATTTGGAGGGGTCAATCCGGGTGAATCGGGTGCCTGGGACCCTATGGAACTGGGGTCAGCGGGGGCCCGGGTAACAAGGAACCTGGCTTGAGGTCCAGAACCGGGGTATAACCAGGAAACCGATTGGCACCTCAGTCGAGCTGAAGGAGGCAGATTTCACCCGGATTCACCCGGAACGCGTGTCTAGGGGTGTGAAATACATGCAGCCGGAAGATTTGGAGGGGTCAATCCGGGTGAATCGGGTGCCTGGGACCCTATGGAACTGGGGTCAGCGGGGGCCCGGGTAACAAGGAACCTGGCTTGAGGTCCAGAACCGGGGTATAACCAGGAAACCGATTGGCACCTCAGTCGAGCTGAAGGAGGCAGATTTCACCCGGATTCACCCGGAACGCGTGTCTAGGGGTGTGAAATACATGCAGCCGGAAGATTTGGAGGGGTCAATCCGGGTGAATCGGGTGCCTGGGACCCTATGGAACTGGGGTCAGCGGGGGCCCGGGTAACAAGGAACCTGGCTTGAGGTCCAGAACCGGGGTATAACCAGGAAACCGATTGGCACCTCAGTCGAGCTGAAGGAGGCAGATTTCACCCGGATTCACCCGGAACGCGTGTCTAGGGGTGTGAAATACATGCAGCCGGAAGATTTGGAGGGGTCAATCCGGGTGAATCGGGTGCCTGGGACCCTATGGAACTGGGGTCAGCGGGGGCCCGGGTAACAAGGAACCTGGCTTGAGGTCCAGAACCGGGGTATAACCAGGAAACCGATTGGCACCTCAGTCGAGCTGAAGGAGGCAGATTTCACCCGGATTCACCCGGAACGCGTGTCTAGGGGTGTGAAATACATGCAGCCGGAAGATTTGGAGGGGTCAATCCGGGTGAATCGGGTGCCTGGGACCCTATGGAACTGGGGTCAGCGGGGGCCCGGGTAACAAGGAACCTGGCTTGAGGTCCAGAACCGGGGTATAACCAGGAAACCGATTGGCACCTCAGTCGAGCTGAAGGAGGCAGATTTCACCCGGATTCACCCGGAACGCGTGTCTAGGGGTGTGAAATACATGCAGCCGGAAGATTTGGAGGGGTCAATCCGGGTGAATCGGGTGCCTGGGACCCTATGGAACTGGGGTCAGCGGGGGCCCGGGTAACAAGGAACCTGGCTTGAGGTCCAGAACCGGGGTATAACCAGGAAACCGATTGGCACCTCAGTCGAGCTGAAGGAGGCAGATTTCACCCGGATTCACCCGGAACGCGTGTCTAGGGGTGTGAAATACATGCAGCCGGAAGATTTGGAGGGGTCAATCCGGGTGAATCGGGTGCCTGGGACCCTATGGAACTGGGGTCAGCGGGGGCCCGGGTAACAAGGAACCTGGCTTGAGGTCCAGAACCGGGGTATAACCAGGAAACCGATTGGCACCTCAGTCGAGCTGAAGGAGGCAGATTTCACCCGGATTCACCCGGAACGCGTGTCTAGGGGTGTGAAATACATGCAGCCGGAAGATTTGGAGGGGTCAATCCGGGTGAATCGGGTGCCTGGGACCCTATGGAACTGGGGTCAGCGGGGGCCCGGGTAACAAGGAACCTGGCTTGAGGTCCAGAACCGGGGTATAACCAGGAAACCGATTGGCACCTCAGTCGAGCTGAAGGAGGCAGATTTCACCCGGATTCACCCGGAACGCGTGTCTAGGGGTGTGAAATACATGCAGCCGGAAGATTTGGAGGGGTCAATCCGGGTGAATCGGGTGCCTGGGACCCTATGGAACTGGGGTCAGCGGGGGCCCGGGTAACAAGGAACCTGGCTTGAGGTCCAGAACCGGGGTATAACCAGGAAACCGATTGGCACCTCAGTCGAGCTGAAGGAGGCAGATTTCACCCGGATTCACCCGGAACGCGTGTCTAGGGGTGTGAAATACATGCAGCCGGAAGATTTGGAGGGGTCAATCCGGGTGAATCGGGTGCCTGGGACCCTATGGAACTGGGGTCAGCGGGGGCCCGGGTAACAAGGAACCTGGCTTGAGGTCCAGAACCGGGGTATAACCAGGAAACCGATTGGCACCTCAGTCGAGCTGAAGGAGGCAGATTTCACCCGGATTCACCCGGAACGCGTGTCTAGGGGTGTGAAATACATGCAGCCGGAAGATTTGGAGGGGTCAATCCGGGTGAATCGGGTGCCTGGGACCCTATGGAACTGGGGTCAGCGGGGGCCCGGGTAACAAGGAACCTGGCTTGAGGTCCAGAACCGGGGTATAACCAGGAAACCGATTGGCACCTCAGTCGAGCTGAAGGAGGCAGATTTCACCCGGATTCACCCGGAACGCGTGTCTAGGGGTGTGAAATACATGCAGCCGGAAGATTTGGAGGGGTCAATCCGGGTGAATCGGGTGCCTGGGACCCTATGGAACTGGGGTCAGCGGGGGCCCGGGTAACAAGGAACCTGGCTTGAGGTCCAGAACCGGGGTATAACCAGGAAACCGATTGGCACCTCAGTCGAGCTGAAGGAGGCAGATTTCACCCGGATTCACCCGGAACGCGTGTCTAGGGGTGTGAAATACATGCAGCCGGAAGATTTGGAGGGGTCAATCCGGGTGAATCGGGTGCCTGGGACCCTATGGAACTGGGGTCAGCGGGGGCCCGGGTAACAAGGAACCTGGCTTGAGGTCCAGAACCGGGGTATAACCAGGAAACCGATTGGCACCTCAGTCGAGCTGAAGGAGGCAGATTTCACCCGGATTCACCCGGAACGCGTGTCTAGGGGTGTGAAATACATGCAGCCGGAAGATTTGGAGGGGTCAATCCGGGTGAATCGGGTGCCTGGGACCCTATGGAACTGGGGTCAGCGGGGGCCCGGGTAACAAGGAACCTGGCTTGAGGTCCAGAACCGGGGTATAACCAGGAAACCGATTGGCACCTCAGTCGAGCTGAAGGAGGCAGATTTCACCCGGATTCACCCGGAACGCGTGTCTAGGGGTGTGAAATACATGCAGCCGGAAGATTTGGAGGGGTCAATCCGGGTGAATCGGGTGCCTGGGACCCTATGGAACTGGGGTCAGCGGGGGCCCGGGTAACAAGGAACCTGGCTTGAGGTCCAGAACCGGGGTATAACCAGGAAACCGATTGGCACCTCAGTCGAGCTGAAGGAGGCAGATTTCACCCGGATTCACCCGGAACGCGTGTCTAGGGGTGTGAAATACATGCAGCCGGAAGATTTGGAGGGGTCAATCCGGGTGAATCGGGTGCCTGGGACCCTATGGAACTGGGGTCAGCGGGGGCCCGGGTAACAAGGAACCTGGCTTGAGGTCCAGAACCGGGGTATAACCAGGAAACCGATTGGCACCTCAGTCGAGCTGAAGGAGGCAGATTTCACCCGGATTCACCCGGAACGCGTGTCTAGGGGTGTGAAATACATGCAGCCGGAAGATTTGGAGGGGTCAATCCGGGTGAATCGGGTGCCTGGGACCCTATGGAACTGGGGTCAGCGGGGGCCCGGGTAACAAGGAACCTGGCTTGAGGTCCAGAACCGGGGTATAACCAGGAAACCGATTGGCACCTCAGTCGAGCTGAAGGAGGCAGATTTCACCCGGATTCACCCGGAACGCGTGTCTAGGGGTGTGAAATACATGCAGCCGGAAGATTTGGAGGGGTCAATCCGGGTGAATCGGGTGCCTGGGACCCTATGGAACTGGGGTCAGCGGGGGCCCGGGTAACAAGGAACCTGGCTTGAGGTCCAGAACCGGGGTATAACCAGGAAACCGATTGGCACCTCAGTCGAGCTGAAGGAGGCAGATTTCACCCGGATTCACCCGGAACGCGTGTCTAGGGGTGTGAAATACATGCAGCCGGAAGATTTGGAGGGGTCAATCCGGGTGAATCGGGTGCCTGGGACCCTATGGAACTGGGGTCAGCGGGGGCCCGGGTAACAAGGAACCTGGCTTGAGGTCCAGAACCGGGGTATAACCAGGAAACCGATTGGCACCTCAGTCGAGCTGAAGGAGGCAGATTTCACCCGGATTCACCCGGAACGCGTGTCTAGGGGTGTGAAATACATGCAGCCGGAAGATTTGGAGGGGTCAATCCGGGTGAATCGGGTGCCTGGGACCCTATGGAACTGGGGTCAGCGGGGGCCCGGGTAACAAGGAACCTGGCTTGAGGTCCAGAACCGGGGTATAACCAGGAAACCGATTGGCACCTCAGTCGAGCTGAAGGAGGCAGATTTCACCCGGATTCACCCGGAACGCGTGTCTAGGGGTGTGAAATACATGCAGCCGGAAGATTTGGAGGGGTCAATCCGGGTGAATCGGGTGCCTGGGACCCTATGGAACTGGGGTCAGCGGGGGCCCGGGTAACAAGGAACCTGGCTTGAGGTCCAGAACCGGGGTATAACCAGGAAACCGATTGGCACCTCAGTCGAGCTGAAGGAGGCAGATTTCACCCGGATTCACCCGGAACGCGTGTCTAGGGGTGTGAAATACATGCAGCCGGAAGATTTGGAGGGGTCAATCCGGGTGAATCGGGTGCCTGGGACCCTATGGAACTGGGGTCAGCGGGGGCCCGGGTAACAAGGAACCTGGCTTGAGGTCCAGAACCGGGGTATAACCAGGAAACCGATTGGCACCTCAGTCGAGCTGAAGGAGGCAGATTTCACCCGGATTCACCCGGAACGCGTGTCTAGGGGTGTGAAATACATGCAGCCGGAAGATTTGGAGGGGTCAATCCGGGTGAATCGGGTGCCTGGGACCCTATGGAACTGGGGTCAGCGGGGGCCCGGGTAACAAGGAACCTGGCTTGAGGTCCAGAACCGGGGTATAACCAGGAAACCGATTGGCACCTCAGTCGAGCTGAAGGAGGCAGATTTCACCCGGATTCACCCGGAACGCGTGTCTAGGGGTGTGAAATACATGCAGCCGGAAGATTTGGAGGGGTCAATCCGGGTGAATCGGGTGCCTGGGACCCTATGGAACTGGGGTCAGCGGGGGCCCGGGTAACAAGGAACCTGGCTTGAGGTCCAGAACCGGGGTATAACCAGGAAACCGATTGGCACCTCAGTCGAGCTGAAGGAGGCAGATTTCACCCGGATTCACCCGGAACGCGTGTCTAGGGGTGTGAAATACATGCAGCCGGAAGATTTGGAGGGGTCAATCCGGGTGAATCGGGTGCCTGGGACCCTATGGAACTGGGGTCAGCGGGGGCCCGGGTAACAAGGAACCTGGCTTGAGGTCCAGAACCGGGGTATAACCAGGAAACCGATTGGCACCTCAGTCGAGCTGAAGGAGGCAGATTTCACCCGGATTCACCCGGAACGCGTGTCTAGGGGTGTGAAATACATGCAGCCGGAAGATTTGGAGGGGTCAATCCGGGTGAATCGGGTGCCTGGGACCCTATGGAACTGGGGTCAGCGGGGGCCCGGGTAACAAGGAACCTGGCTTGAGGTCCAGAACCGGGGTATAACCAGGAAACCGATTGGCACCTCAGTCGAGCTGAAGGAGGCAGATTTCACCCGGATTCACCCGGAACGCGTGTCTAGGGGTGTGAAATACATGCAGCCGGAAGATTTGGAGGGGTCAATCCGGGTGAATCGGGTGCCTGGGACCCTATGGAACTGGGGTCAGCGGGGGCCCGGGTAACAAGGAACCTGGCTTGAGGTCCAGAACCGGGGTATAACCAGGAAACCGATTGGCACCTCAGTCGAGCTGAAGGAGGCAGATTTCACCCGGATTCACCCGGAACGCGTGTCTAGGGGTGTGAAATACATGCAGCCGGAAGATTTGGAGGGGTCAATCCGGGTGAATCGGGTGCCTGGGACCCTATGGAACTGGGGTCAGCGGGGGCCCGGGTAACAAGGAACCTGGCTTGAGGTCCAGAACCGGGGTATAACCAGGAAACCGATTGGCACCTCAGTCGAGCTGAAGGAGGCAGATTTCACCCGGATTCACCCGGAACGCGTGTCTAGGGGTGTGAAATACATGCAGCCGGAAGATTTGGAGGGGTCAATCCGGGTGAATCGGGTGCCTGGGACCCTATGGAACTGGGGTCAGCGGGGGCCCGGGTAACAAGGAACCTGGCTTGAGGTCCAGAACCGGGGTATAACCAGGAAACCGATTGGCACCTCAGTCGAGCTGAAGGAGGCAGATTTCACCCGGATTCACCCGGAACGCGTGTCTAGGGGTGTGAAATACATGCAGCCGGAAGATTTGGAGGGGTCAATCCGGGTGAATCGGGTGCCTGGGACCCTATGGAACTGGGGTCAGCGGGGGCCCGGGTAACAAGGAACCTGGCTTGAGGTCCAGAACCGGGGTATAACCAGGAAACCGATTGGCACCTCAGTCGAGCTGAAGGAGGCAGATTTCACCCGGATTCACCCGGAACGCGTGTCTAGGGGTGTGAAATACATGCAGCCGGAAGATTTGGAGGGGTCAATCCGGGTGAATCGGGTGCCTGGGACCCTATGGAACTGGGGTCAGCGGGGGCCCGGGTAACAAGGAACCTGGCTTGAGGTCCAGAACCGGGGTATAACCAGGAAACCGATTGGCACCTCAGTCGAGCTGAAGGAGGCAGATTTCACCCGGATTCACCCGGAACGCGTGTCTAGGGGTGTGAAATACATGCAGCCGGAAGATTTGGAGGGGTCAATCCGGGTGAATCGGGTGCCTGGGACCCTATGGAACTGGGGTCAGCGGGGGCCCGGGTAACAAGGAACCTGGCTTGAGGTCCAGAACCGGGGTATAACCAGGAAACCGATTGGCACCTCAGTCGAGCTGAAGGAGGCAGATTTCACCCGGATTCACCCGGAACGCGTGTCTAGGGGTGTGAAATACATGCAGCCGGAAGATTTGGAGGGGTCAATCCGGGTGAATCGGGTGCCTGGGACCCTATGGAACTGGGGTCAGCGGGGGCCCGGGTAACAAGGAACCTGGCTTGAGGTCCAGAACCGGGGTATAACCAGGAAACCGATTGGCACCTCAGTCGAGCTGAAGGAGGCAGATTTCACCCGGATTCACCCGGAACGCGTGTCTAGGGGTGTGAAATACATGCAGCCGGAAGATTTGGAGGGGTCAATCCGGGTGAATCGGGTGCCTGGGACCCTATGGAACTGGGGTCAGCGGGGGCCCGGGTAACAAGGAACCTGGCTTGAGGTCCAGAACCGGGGTATAACCAGGAAACCGATTGGCACCTCAGTCGAGCTGAAGGAGGCAGATTTCACCCGGATTCACCCGGAACGCGTGTCTAGGGGTGTGAAATACATGCAGCCGGAAGATTTGGAGGGGTCAATCCGGGTGAATCGGGTGCCTGGGACCCTATGGAACTGGGGTCAGCGGGGGCCCGGGTAACAAGGAACCTGGCTTGAGGTCCAGAACCGGGGTATAACCAGGAAACCGATTGGCACCTCAGTCGAGCTGAAGGAGGCAGATTTCACCCGGATTCACCCGGAACGCGTGTCTAGGGGTGTGAAATACATGCAGCCGGAAGATTTGGAGGGGTCAATCCGGGTGAATCGGGTGCCTGGGACCCTATGGAACTGGGGTCAGCGGGGGCCCGGGTAACAAGGAACCTGGCTTGAGGTCCAGAACCGGGGTATAACCAGGAAACCGATTGGCACCTCAGTCGAGCTGAAGGAGGCAGATTTCACCCGGATTCACCCGGAACGCGTGTCTAGGGGTGTGAAATACATGCAGCCGGAAGATTTGGAGGGGTCAATCCGGGTGAATCGGGTGCCTGGGACCCTATGGAACTGGGGTCAGCGGGGGCCCGGGTAACAAGGAACCTGGCTTGAGGTCCAGAACCGGGGTATAACCAGGAAACCGATTGGCACCTCAGTCGAGCTGAAGGAGGCAGATTTCACCCGGATTCACCCGGAACGCGTGTCTAGGGGTGTGAAATACATGCAGCCGGAAGATTTGGAGGGGTCAATCCGGGTGAATCGGGTGCCTGGGACCCTATGGAACTGGGGTCAGCGGGGGCCCGGGTAACAAGGAACCTGGCTTGAGGTCCAGAACCGGGGTATAACCAGGAAACCGATTGGCACCTCAGTCGAGCTGAAGGAGGCAGATTTCACCCGGATTCACCCGGAACGCGTGTCTAGGGGTGTGAAATACATGCAGCCGGAAGATTTGGAGGGGTCAATCCGGGTGAATCGGGTGCCTGGGACCCTATGGAACTGGGGTCAGCGGGGGCCCGGGTAACAAGGAACCTGGCTTGAGGTCCAGAACCGGGGTATAACCAGGAAACCGATTGGCACCTCAGTCGAGCTGAAGGAGGCAGATTTCACCCGGATTCACCCGGAACGCGTGTCTAGGGGTGTGAAATACATGCAGCCGGAAGATTTGGAGGGGTCAATCCGGGTGAATCGGGTGCCTGGGACCCTATGGAACTGGGGTCAGCGGGGGCCCGGGTAACAAGGAACCTGGCTTGAGGTCCAGAACCGGGGTATAACCAGGAAACCGATTGGCACCTCAGTCGAGCTGAAGGAGGCAGATTTCACCCGGATTCACCCGGAACGCGTGTCTAGGGGTGTGAAATACATGCAGCCGGAAGATTTGGAGGGGTCAATCCGGGTGAATCGGGTGCCTGGGACCCTATGGAACTGGGGTCAGCGGGGGCCCGGGTAACAAGGAACCTGGCTTGAGGTCCAGAACCGGGTATAACCAGGAAACCGATTGGCACCTCAGTCGAGCTGAAGGAGGCAGATTTCACCCGGATTCACCCGGAACGCGTGTCTAGGGGTGTGAAATACATGCAGCCGGAAGATTTGGAGGGGTCAATCCGGGTGAATCGGGTGCCTGGGACCCTATGGAACTGGGGTCAGCGGGGGCCCGGGTAACAAGGAACCTGGCTTGAGGTCCAGAACCGGGGTATAACCAGGAAACCGATTGGCACCTCAGTCGAGCTGAAGGAGGCAGATTTCACCCGGATTCACCCGGAACGCGTGTCTAGGGGTGTGAAATACATGCAGCCGGAAGATTTGGAGGGGTCAATCCGGGTGAATCGGGTGCCTGGGACCCTATGGAACTGGGGTCAGCGGGGGCCCGGGTAACAAGGAACCTGGCTTGAGGTCCAGAACCGGGGTATAACCAGGAAACCGATTGGCACCTCAGTCGAGCTGAAGGAGGCAGATTTCACCCGGATTCACCCGGAACGCGTGTCTAGGGGTGTGAAATACATGCAGCCGGAAGATTTGGAGGGGTCAATCCGGGTGAATCGGGTGCCTGGGACCCTATGGAACTGGGGTCAGCGGGGGCCCGGGTAACAAGGAACCTGGCTTGAGGTCCAGAACCGGGGTATAACCAGGAAACCGATTGGCACCTCAGTCGAGCTGAAGGAGGCAGATTTCACCCGGATTCACCCGGAACGCGTGTCTAGGGGTGTGAAATACATGCAGCCGGAAGATTTGGAGGGGTCAATCCGGGTGAATCGGGTGCCTGGGACCCTATGGAACTGGGGTCAGCGGGGGCCCGGGTAACAAGGAACCTGGCTTGAGGTCCAGAACCGGGGTATAACCAGGAAACCGATTGGCACCTCAGTCGAGCTGAAGGAGGCAGATTTCACCCGGATTCACCCGGAACGCGTGTCTAGGGGTGTGAAATACATGCAGCCGGAAGATTTGGAGGGGTCAATCCGGGTGAATCGGGTGCCTGGGACCCTATGGAACTGGGGTCAGCGGGGGCCCGGGTAACAAGGAACCTGGCTTGAGGTCCAGAACCGGGGTATAACCAGGAAACCGATTGGCACCTCAGTCGAGCTGAAGGAGGCAGATTTCACCCGGATTCACCCGGAACGCGTGTCTAGGGGTGTGAAATACATGCAGCCGGAAGATTTGGAGGGGTCAATCCGGGTGAATCGGGTGCCTGGGACCCTATGGAACTGGGGTCAGCGGGGGCCCGGGTAACAAGGAACCTGGCTTGAGGTCCAGAACCGGGGTATAACCAGGAAACCGATTGGCACCTCAGTCGAGCTGAAGGAGGCAGATTTCACCCGGATTCACCCGGAACGCGTGTCTAGGGGTGTGAAATACATGCAGCCGGAAGATTTGGAGGGGTCAATCCGGGTGAATCGGGTGCCTGGGACCCTATGGAACTGGGGTCAGCGGGGGCCCGGGTAACAAGGAACCTGGCTTGAGGTCCAGAACCGGGGTATAACCAGGAAACCGATTGGCACCTCAGTCGAGCTGAAGGAGGCAGATTTCACCCGGATTCACCCGGAACGCGTGTCTAGGGGTGTGAAATACATGCAGCCGGAAGATTTGGAGGGGTCAATCCGGGTGAATCGGGTGCCTGGGACCCTATGGAACTGGGGTCAGCGGGGGCCCGGGTAACAAGGAACCTGGCTTGAGGTCCAGAACCGGGGTATAACCAGGAAACCGATTGGCACCTCAGTCGAGCTGAAGGAGGCAGATTTCACCCGGATTCACCCGGAACGCGTGTCTAGGGGTGTGAAATACATGCAGCCGGAAGATTTGGAGGGGTCAATCCGGGTGAATCGGGTGCCTGGGACCCTATGGAACTGGGGTCAGCGGGGGCCCGGGTAACAAGGAACCTGGCTTGAGGTCCAGAACCGGGGTATAACCAGGAAACCGATTGGCACCTCAGTCGAGCTGAAGGAGGCAGATTTCACCCGGATTCACCCGGAACGCGTGTCTAGGGGTGTGAAATACATGCAGCCGGAAGATTTGGAGGGGTCAATCCGGGTGAATCGGGTGCCTGGGACCCTATGGAACTGGGGTCAGCGGGGGCCCGGGTAACAAGGAACCTGGCTTGAGGTCCAGAACCGGGGTATAACCAGGAAACCGATTGGCACCTCAGTCGAGCTGAAGGAGGCAGATTTCACCCGGATTCACCCGGAACGCGTGTCTAGGGGTGTGAAATACATGCAGCCGGAAGATTTGGAGGGGTCAATCCGGGTGAATCGGGTGCCTGGGACCCTATGGAACTGGGGTCAGCGGGGGCCCGGGTAACAAGGAACCTGGCTTGAGGTCCAGAACCGGGGTATAACCAGGAAACCGATTGGCACCTCAGTCGAGCTGAAGGAGGCAGATTTCACCCGGATTCACCCGGAACGCGTGTCTAGGGGTGTGAAATACATGCAGCCGGAAGATTTGGAGGGGTCAATCCGGGTGAATCGGGTGCCTGGGACCCTATGGAACTGGGGTCAGCGGGGGCCCGGGTAACAAGGAACCTGGCTTGAGGTCCAGAACCGGGGTATAACCAGGAAACCGATTGGCACCTCAGTCGAGCTGAAGGAGGCAGATTTCACCCGGATTCACCCGGAACGCGTGTCTAGGGGTGTGAAATACATGCAGCCGGAAGATTTGGAGGGGTCAATCCGGGTGAATCGGGTGCCTGGGACCCTATGGAACTGGGGTCAGCGGGGGCCCGGGTAACAAGGAACCTGGCTTGAGGTCCAGAACCGGGGTATAACCAGGAAACCGATTGGCACCTCAGTCGAGCTGAAGGAGGCAGATTTCACCCGGATTCACCCGGAACGCGTGTCTAGGGGTGTGAAATACATGCAGCCGGAAGATTTGGAGGGGTCAATCCGGGTGAATCGGGTGCCTGGGACCCTATGGAACTGGGGTCAGCGGGGGCCCGGGTAACAAGGAACCTGGCTTGAGGTCCAGAACCGGGGTATAACCAGGAAACCGATTGGCACCTCAGTCGAGCTGAAGGAGGCAGATTTCACCCGGATTCACCCGGAACGCGTGTCTAGGGGTGTGAAATACATGCAGCCGGAAGATTTGGAGGGGTCAATCCGGGTGAATCGGGTGCCTGGGACCCTATGGAACTGGGGTCAGCGGGGGCCCGGGTAACAAGGAACCTGGCTTGAGGTCCAGAACCGGGGTATAACCAGGAAACCGATTGGCACCTCAGTCGAGCTGAAGGAGGCAGATTTCACCCGGATTCACCCGGAACGCGTGTCTAGGGGTGTGAAATACATGCAGCCGGAAGATTTGGAGGGGTCAATCCGGGTGAATCGGGTGCCTGGGACCCTATGGAACTGGGGTCAGCGGGGGCCCGGGTAACAAGGAACCTGGCTTGAGGTCCAGAACCGGGGTATAACCAGGAAACCGATTGGCACCTCAGTCGAGCTGAAGGAGGCAGATTTCACCCGGATTCACCCGGAACGCGTGTCTAGGGGTGTGAAATACATGCAGCCGGAAGATTTGGAGGGGTCAATCCGGGTGAATCGGGTGCCTGGGACCCTATGGAACTGGGGTCAGCGGGGGCCCGGGTAACAAGGAACCTGGCTTGAGGTCCAGAACCGGGGTATAACCAGGAAACCGATTGGCACCTCAGTCGAGCTGAAGGAGGCAGATTTCACCCGGATTCACCCGGAACGCGTGTCTAGGGGTGTGAAATACATGCAGCCGGAAGATTTGGAGGGGTCAATCCGGGTGAATCGGGTGCCTGGGACCCTATGGAACTGGGGTCAGCGGGGGCCCGGGTAACAAGGAACCTGGCTTGAGGTCCAGAACCGGGGTATAACCAGGAAACCGATTGGCACCTCAGTCGAGCTGAAGGAGGCAGATTTCACCCGGATTCACCCGGAACGCGTGTCTAGGGGTGTGAAATACATGCAGCCGGAAGATTTGGAGGGGTCAATCCGGGTGAATCGGGTGCCTGGGACCCTATGGAACTGGGGTCAGCGGGGGCCCGGGTAACAAGGAACCTGGCTTGAGGTCCAGAACCGGGGTATAACCAGGAAACCGATTGGCACCTCAGTCGAGCTGAAGGAGGCAGATTTCACCCGGATTCACCCGGAACGCGTGTCTAGGGGTGTGAAATACATGCAGCCGGAAGATTTGGAGGGGTCAATCCGGGTGAATCGGGTGCCTGGGACCCTATGGAACTGGGGTCAGCGGGGGCCCGGGTAACAAGGAACCTGGCTTGAGGTCCAGAACCGGGGTATAACCAGGAAACCGATTGGCACCTCAGTCGAGCTGAAGGAGGCAGATTTCACCCGGATTCACCCGGAACGCGTGTCTAGGGGTGTGAAATACATGCAGCCGGAAGATTTGGAGGGGTCAATCCGGGTGAATCGGGTGCCTGGGACCCTATGGAACTGGGGTCAGCGGGGGCCCGGGTAACAAGGAACCTGGCTTGAGGTCCAGAACCGGGGTATAACCAGGAAACCGATTGGCACCTCAGTCGAGCTGAAGGAGGCAGATTTCACCCGGATTCACCCGGAACGCGTGTCTAGGGGTGTGAAATACATGCAGCCGGAAGATTTGGAGGGGTCAATCCGGGTGAATCGGGTGCCTGGGACCCTATGGAACTGGGGTCAGCGGGGGCCCGGGTAACAAGGAACCTGGCTTGAGGTCCAGAACCGGGGTATAACCAGGAAACCGATTGGCACCTCAGTCGAGCTGAAGGAGGCAGATTTCACCCGGATTCACCCGGAACGCGTGTCTAGGGGTGTGAAATACATGCAGCCGGAAGATTTGGAGGGGTCAATCCGGGTGAATCGGGTGCCTGGGACCCTATGGAACTGGGGTCAGCGGGGGCCCGGGTAACAAGGAACCTGGCTTGAGGTCCAGAACCGGGGTATAACCAGGAAACCGATTGGCACCTCAGTCGAGCTGAAGGAGGCAGATTTCACCCGGATTCACCCGGAACGCGTGTCTAGGGGTGTGAAATACATGCAGCCGGAAGATTTGGAGGGGTCAATCCGGGTGAATCGGGTGCCTGGGACCCTATGGAACTGGGGTCAGCGGGGGCCCGGGTAACAAGGAACCTGGCTTGAGGTCCAGAACCGGGGTATAACCAGGAAACCGATTGGCACCTCAGTCGAGCTGAAGGAGGCAGATTTCACCCGGATTCACCCGGAACGCGTGTCTAGGGGTGTGAAATACATGCAGCCGGAAGATTTGGAGGGGTCAATCCGGGTGAATCGGGTGCCTGGGACCCTATGGAACTGGGGTCAGCGGGGGCCCGGGTAACAAGGAACCTGGCTTGAGGTCCAGAACCGGGGTATAACCAGGAAACCGATTGGCACCTCAGTCGAGCTGAAGGAGGCAGATTTCACCCGGATTCACCCGGAACGCGTGTCTAGGGGTGTGAAATACATGCAGCCGGAAGATTTGGAGGGGTCAATCCGGGTGAATCGGGTGCCTGGGACCCTATGGAACTGGGGTCAGCGGGGGCCCGGGTAACAAGGAACCTGGCTTGAGGTCCAGAACCGGGGTATAACCAGGAAACCGATTGGCACCTCAGTCGAGCTGAAGGAGGCAGATTTCACCCGGATTCACCCGGAACGCGTGTCTAGGGGTGTGAAATACATGCAGCCGGAAGATTTGGAGGGGTCAATCCGGGTGAATCGGGTGCCTGGGACCCTATGGAACTGGGGTCAGCGGGGGCCCGGGTAACAAGGAACCTGGCTTGAGGTCCAGAACCGGGGTATAACCAGGAAACCGATTGGCACCTCAGTCGAGCTGAAGGAGGCAGATTTCACCCGGATTCACCCGGAACGCGTGTCTAGGGGTGTGAAATACATGCAGCCGGAAGATTTGGAGGGGTCAATCCGGGTGAATCGGGTGCCTGGGACCCTATGGAACTGGGGTCAGCGGGGGCCCGGGTAACAAGGAACCTGGCTTGAGGTCCAGAACCGGGGTATAACCAGGAAACCGATTGGCACCTCAGTCGAGCTGAAGGAGGCAGATTTCACCCGGATTCACCCGGAACGCGTGTCTAGGGGTGTGAAATACATGCAGCCGGAAGATTTGGAGGGGTCAATCCGGGTGAATCGGGTGCCTGGGACCCTATGGAACTGGGGTCAGCGGGGGCCCGGGTAACAAGGAACCTGGCTTGAGGTCCAGAACCGGGGTATAACCAGGAAACCGATTGGCACCTCAGTCGAGCTGAAGGAGGCAGATTTCACCCGGATTCACCCGGAACGCGTGTCTAGGGGTGTGAAATACATGCAGCCGGAAGATTTGGAGGGGTCAATCCGGGTGAATCGGGTGCCTGGGACCCTATGGAACTGGGGTCAGCGGGGGCCCGGGTAACAAGGAACCTGGCTTGAGGTCCAGAACCGGGGTATAACCAGGAAACCGATTGGCACCTCAGTCGAGCTGAAGGAGGCAGATTTCACCCGGATTCACCCGGAACGCGTGTCTAGGGGTGTGAAATACATGCAGCCGGAAGATTTGGAGGGGTCAATCCGGGTGAATCGGGTGCCTGGGACCCTATGGAACTGGGGTCAGCGGGGGCCCGGGTAACAAGGAACCTGGCTTGAGGTCCAGAACCGGGGTATAACCAGGAAACCGATTGGCACCTCAGTCGAGCTGAAGGAGGCAGATTTCACCCGGATTCACCCGGAACGCGTGTCTAGGGGTGTGAAATACATGCAGCCGGAAGATTTGGAGGGGTCAATCCGGGTGAATCGGGTGCCTGGGACCCTATGGAACTGGGGTCAGCGGGGGCCCGGGTAACAAGGAACCTGGCTTGAGGTCCAGAACCGGGGTATAACCAGGAAACCGATTGGCACCTCAGTCGAGCTGAAGGAGGCAGATTTCACCCGGATTCACCCGGAACGCGTGTCTAGGGGTGTGAAATACATGCAGCCGGAAGATTTGGAGGGGTCAATCCGGGTGAATCGGGTGCCTGGGACCCTATGGAACTGGGGTCAGCGGGGGCCCGGGTAACAAGGAACCTGGCTTGAGGTCCAGAACCGGGGTATAACCAGGAAACCGATTGGCACCTCAGTCGAGCTGAAGGAGGCAGATTTCACCCGGATTCACCCGGAACGCGTGTCTAGGGGTGTGAAATACATGCAGCCGGAAGATTTGGAGGGGTCAATCCGGGTGAATCGGGTGCCTGGGACCCTATGGAACTGGGGTCAGCGGGGGCCCGGGTAACAAGGAACCTGGCTTGAGGTCCAGAACCGGGGTATAACCAGGAAACCGATTGGCACCTCAGTCGAGCTGAAGGAGGCAGATTTCACCCGGATTCACCCGGAACGCGTGTCTAGGGGTGTGAAATACATGCAGCCGGAAGATTTGGAGGGGTCAATCCGGGTGAATCGGGTGCCTGGGACCCTATGGAACTGGGGTCAGCGGGGGCCCGGGTAACAAGGAACCTGGCTTGAGGTCCAGAACCGGGGTATAACCAGGAAACCGATTGGCACCTCAGTCGAGCTGAAGGAGGCAGATTTCACCCGGATTCACCCGGAACGCGTGTCTAGGGGTGTGAAATACATGCAGCCGGAAGATTTGGAGGGGTCAATCCGGGTGAATCGGGTGCCTGGGACCCTATGGAACTGGGGTCAGCGGGGGCCCGGGTAACAAGGAACCTGGCTTGAGGTCCAGAACCGGGGTATAACCAGGAAACCGATTGGCACCTCAGTCGAGCTGAAGGAGGCAGATTTCACCCGGATTCACCCGGAACGCGTGTCTAGGGGTGTGAAATACATGCAGCCGGAAGATTTGGAGGGGTCAATCCGGGTGAATCGGGTGCCTGGGACCCTATGGAACTGGGGTCAGCGGGGGCCCGGGTAACAAGGAACCTGGCTTGAGGTCCAGAACCGGGGTATAACCAGGAAACCGATTGGCACCTCAGTCGAGCTGAAGGAGGCAGATTTCACCCGGATTCACCCGGAACGCGTGTCTAGGGGTGTGAAATACATGCAGCCGGAAGATTTGGAGGGGTCAATCCGGGTGAATCGGGTGCCTGGGACCCTATGGAACTGGGGTCAGCGGGGGCCCGGGTAACAAGGAACCTGGCTTGAGGTCCAGAACCGGGGTATAACCAGGAAACCGATTGGCACCTCAGTCGAGCTGAAGGAGGCAGATTTCACCCGGATTCACCCGGAACGCGTGTCTAGGGGTGTGAAATACATGCAGCCGGAAGATTTGGAGGGGTCAATCCGGGTGAATCGGGTGCCTGGGACCCTATGGAACTGGGGTCAGCGGGGGCCCGGGTAACAAGGAACCTGGCTTGAGGTCCAGAACCGGGGTATAACCAGGAAACCGATTGGCACCTCAGTCGAGCTGAAGGAGGCAGATTTCACCCGGATTCACCCGGAACGCGTGTCTAGGGGTGTGAAATACATGCAGCCGGAAGATTTGGAGGGGTCAATCCGGGTGAATCGGGTGCCTGGGACCCTATGGAACTGGGGTCAGCGGGGGCCCGGGTAACAAGGAACCTGGCTTGAGGTCCAGAACCGGGGTATAACCAGGAAACCGATTGGCACCTCAGTCGAGCTGAAGGAGGCAGATTTCACCCGGATTCACCCGGAACGCGTGTCTAGGGGTGTGAAATACATGCAGCCGGAAGATTTGGAGGGGTCAATCCGGGTGAATCGGGTGCCTGGGACCCTATGGAACTGGG
Source organism: Euglena gracilis (assembly GCA_900893395.1). Taxonomy (NCBI): domain Eukaryota; phylum Euglenozoa; class Euglenophyceae; order Euglenales; family Euglenaceae; genus Euglena; species Euglena gracilis. Next base: position 34,451 of record CAAHFI011296743.1, read on the forward strand.
GTCAGCGGGGGCCCGGGTAACAAGGAACCTGGCTTGAGGTCCAGAACCGGGGTATAACCAGGAAACCGATTGGCACCTCAGTCGAGCTGAAGGAGGCAGATTTCACCCGGATTCACCCGGAACGCGTGTCTAGGGGTGTGAAATACATGCAGCCGGAAGATTTGGAGGGGTCAATCCGGGTGAATCGGGTGCCTGGGACCCTATGGAACTGGGGTCAGCGGGGGCCCGGGTAACAAGGAACCTGGCTTGAGGTCCAGAACCGGGGTATAACCAGGAAACCGATTGGCACCTCAGTCGAGCTGAAGGAGGCAGATTTCACCCGGATTCACCCGGAACGCGTGTCTAGGGGTGTGAAATACATGCAGCCGGAAGATTTGGAGGGGTCAATCCGGGTGAATCGGGTGCCTGGGACCCTATGGAACTGGGGTCAGCGGGGGCCCGGGTAACAAGGAACCTGGCTTGAGGTCCAGAACCGGGGTATAACCAGGAAACCGATTGGCACCTCAGTCGAGCTGAAGGAGGCAGATTTCACCCGGATTCACCCGGAACGCGTGTCTAGGGGTGTGAAATACATGCAGCCGGAAGATTTGGAGGGGTCAATCCGGGTGAATCGGGTGCCTGGGACCCTATGGAACTGGGGTCAGCGGGGGCCCGGGTAACAAGGAACCTGGCTTGAGGTCCAGAACCGGGGTATAACCAGGAAACCGATTGGCACCTCAGTCGAGCTGAAGGAGGCAGATTTCACCCGGATTCACCCGGAACGCGTGTCTAGGGGTGTGAAATACATGCAGCCGGAAGATTTGGAGGGGTCAATCCGGGTGAATCGGGTGCCTGGGACCCTATGGAACTGGGGTCAGCGGGGGCCCGGGTAACAAGGAACCTGGCTTGAGGTCCAGAACCGGGGTATAACCAGGAAACCGATTGGCACCTCAGTCGAGCTGAAGGAGGCAGATTTCACCCGGATTCACCCGGAACGCGTGTCTAGGGGTGTGAAATACATGCAGCCGGAAGATTTGGAGGGGTCAATCCGGGTGAATCGGGTGCCTGGGACCCTATGGAACTGGGGTCAGCGGGGGCCCGGGTAACAAGGAACCTGGCTTGAGGTCCAGAACCGGGGTATAACCAGGAAACCGATTGGCACCTCAGTCGAGCTGAAGGAGGCAGATTTCACCCGGATTCACCCGGAACGCGTGTCTAGGGGTGTGAAATACATGCAGCCGGAAGATTTGGAGGGGTCAATCCGGGTGAATCGGGTGCCTGGGACCCTATGGAACTGGGGTCAGCGGGGGCCCGGGTAACAAGGAACCTGGCTTGAGGTCCAGAACCGGGGTATAACCAGGAAACCGATTGGCACCTCAGTCGAGCTGAAGGAGGCAGATTTCACCCGGATTCACCCGGAACGCGTGTCTAGGGGTGTGAAATACATGCAGCCGGAAGATTTGGAGGGGTCAATCCGGGTGAATCGGGTGCCTGGGACCCTATGGAACTGGGGTCAGCGGGGGCCCGGGTAACAAGGAACCTGGCTTGAGGTCCAGAACCGGGGTATAACCAGGAAACCGATTGGCACCTCAGTCGAGCTGAAGGAGGCAGATTTCACCCGGATTCACCCGGAACGCGTGTCTAGGGGTGTGAAATACATGCAGCCGGAAGATTTGGAGGGGTCAATCCGGGTGAATCGGGTGCCTGGGACCCTATGGAACTGGGGTCAGCGGGGGCCCGGGTAACAAGGAACCTGGCTTGAGGTCCAGAACCGGGTATAACCAGGAAACCGATTGGCACCTCAGTCGAGCTGAAGGAGGCAGATTTCACCCGGATTCACCCGGAACGCGTGTCTAGGGGTGTGAAATACATGCAGCCGGAAGATTTGGAGGGGTCAATCCGGGTGAATCGGGTGCCTGGGACCCTATGGAACTGGGGTCAGCGGGGGCCCGGGTAACAAGGAACCTGGCTTGAGGTCCAGAACCGGGGTATAACCAGGAAACCGATTGGCACCTCAGTCGAGCTGAAGGAGGCAGATTTCACCCGGATTCACCCGGAACGCGTGTCTAGGGGTGTGAAATACATGCAGCCGGAAGATTTGGAGGGGTCAATCCGGGTGAATCGGGTGCCTGGGACCCTATGGAACTGGGGTCAGCGGGGGCCCGGGTAACAAGGAACCTGGCTTGAGGTCCAGAACCGGGGTATAACCAGGAAACCGATTGGCACCTCAGTCGAGCTGAAGGAGGCAGATTTCACCCGGATTCACCCGGAACGCGTGTCTAGGGGTGTGAAATACATGCAGCCGGAAGATTTGGAGGGGTCAATCCGGGTGAATCGGGTGCCTGGGACCCTATGGAACTGGGGTCAGCGGGGGCCCGGGTAACAAGGAACCTGGCTTGAGGTCCAGAACCGGGGTATAACCAGGAAACCGATTGGCACCTCAGTCGAGCTGAAGGAGGCAGATTTCACCCGGATTCACCCGGAACGCGTGTCTAGGGGTGTGAAATACATGCAGCCGGAAGATTTGGAGGGGTCAATCCGGGTGAATCGGGTGCCTGGGACCCTATGGAACTGGGGTCAGCGGGGGCCCGGGTAACAAGGAACCTGGCTTGAGGTCCAGAACCGGGGTATAACCAGGAAACCGATTGGCACCTCAGTCGAGCTGAAGGAGGCAGATTTCACCCGGATTCACCCGGAACGCGTGTCTAGGGGTGTGAAATACATGCAGCCGGAAGATTTGGAGGGGTCAATCCGGGTGAATCGGGTGCCTGGGACCCTATGGAACTGGGGTCAGCGGGGGCCCGGGTAACAAGGAACCTGGCTTGAGGTCCAGAACCGGGGTATAACCAGGAAACCGATTGGCACCTCAGTCGAGCTGAAGGAGGCAGATTTCACCCGGATTCACCCGGAACGCGTGTCTAGGGGTGTGAAATACATGCAGCCGGAAGATTTGGAGGGGTCAATCCGGGTGAATCGGGTGCCTGGGACCCTATGGAACTGGGGTCAGCGGGGGCCCGGGTAACAAGGAACCTGGCTTGAGGTCCAGAACCGGGGTATAACCAGGAAACCGATTGGCACCTCAGTCGAGCTGAAGGAGGCAGATTTCACCCGGATTCACCCGGAACGCGTGTCTAGGGGTGTGAAATACATGCAGCCGGAAGATTTGGAGGGGTCAATCCGGGTGAATCGGGTGCCTGGGACCCTATGGAACTGGGGTCAGCGGGGGCCCGGGTAACAAGGAACCTGGCTTGAGGTCCAGAACCGGGGTATAACCAGGAAACCGATTGGCACCTCAGTCGAGCTGAAGGAGGCAGATTTCACCCGGATTCACCCGGAACGCGTGTCTAGGGGTGTGAAATACATGCAGCCGGAAGATTTGGAGGGGTCAATCCGGGTGAATCGGGTGCCTGGGACCCTATGGAACTGGGGTCAGCGGGGGCCCGGGTAACAAGGAACCTGGCTTGAGGTCCAGAACCGGGGTATAACCAGGAAACCGATTGGCACCTCAGTCGAGCTGAAGGAGGCAGATTTCACCCGGATTCACCCGGAACGCGTGTCTAGGGGTGTGAAATACATGCAGCCGGAAGATTTGGAGGGGTCAATCCGGGTGAATCGGGTGCCTGGGACCCTATGGAACTGGGGTCAGCGGGGGCCCGGGTAACAAGGAACCTGGCTTGAGGTCCAGAACCGGGGTATAACCAGGAAACCGATTGGCACCTCAGTCGAGCTGAAGGAGGCAGATTTCACCCGGATTCACCCGGAACGCGTGTCTAGGGGTGTGAAATACATGCAGCCGGAAGATTTGGAGGGGTCAATCCGGGTGAATCGGGTGCCTGGGACCCTATGGAACTGGGGTCAGCGGGGGCCCGGGTAACAAGGAACCTGGCTTGAGGTCCAGAACCGGGGTATAACCAGGAAACCGATTGGCACCTCAGTCGAGCTGAAGGAGGCAGATTTCACCCGGATTCACCCGGAACGCGTGTCTAGGGGTGTGAAATACATGCAGCCGGAAGATTTGGAGGGGTCAATCCGGGTGAATCGGGTGCCTGGGACCCTATGGAACTGGGGTCAGCGGGGGCCCGGGTAACAAGGAACCTGGCTTGAGGTCCAGAACCGGGGTATAACCAGGAAACCGATTGGCACCTCAGTCGAGCTGAAGGAGGCAGATTTCACCCGGATTCACCCGGAACGCGTGTCTAGGGGTGTGAAATACATGCAGCCGGAAGATTTGGAGGGGTCAATCCGGGTGAATCGGGTGCCTGGGACCCTATGGAACTGGGGTCAGCGGGGGCCCGGGTAACAAGGAACCTGGCTTGAGGTCCAGAACCGGGGTATAACCAGGAAACCGATTGGCACCTCAGTCGAGCTGAAGGAGGCAGATTTCACCCGGATTCACCCGGAACGCGTGTCTAGGGGTGTGAAATACATGCAGCCGGAAGATTTGGAGGGGTCAATCCGGGTGAATCGGGTGCCTGGGACCCTATGGAACTGGGGTCAGCGGGGGCCCGGGTAACAAGGAACCTGGCTTGAGGTCCAGAACCGGGGTATAACCAGGAAACCGATTGGCACCTCAGTCGAGCTGAAGGAGGCAGATTTCACCCGGATTCACCCGGAACGCGTGTCTAGGGGTGTGAAATACATGCAGCCGGAAGATTTGGAGGGGTCAATCCGGGTGAATCGGGTGCCTGGGACCCTATGGAACTGGGGTCAGCGGGGGCCCGGGTAACAAGGAACCTGGCTTGAGGTCCAGAACCGGGGTATAACCAGGAAACCGATTGGCACCTCAGTCGAGCTGAAGGAGGCAGATTTCACCCGGATTCACCCGGAACGCGTGTCTAGGGGTGTGAAATACATGCAGCCGGAAGATTTGGAGGGGTCAATCCGGGTGAATCGGGTGCCTGGGACCCTATGGAACTGGGGTCAGCGGGGGCCCGGGTAACAAGGAACCTGGCTTGAGGTCCAGAACCGGGGTATAACCAGGAAACCGATTGGCACCTCAGTCGAGCTGAAGGAGGCAGATTTCACCCGGATTCACCCGGAACGCGTGTCTAGGGGTGTGAAATACATGCAGCCGGAAGATTTGGAGGGGTCAATCCGGGTGAATCGGGTGCCTGGGACCCTATGGAACTGGGGTCAGCGGGGGCCCGGGTAACAAGGAACCTGGCTTGAGGTCCAGAACCGGGGTATAACCAGGAAACCGATTGGCACCTCAGTCGAGCTGAAGGAGGCAGATTTCACCCGGATTCACCCGGAACGCGTGTCTAGGGGTGTGAAATACATGCAGCCGGAAGATTTGGAGGGGTCAATCCGGGTGAATCGGGTGCCTGGGACCCTATGGAACTGGGGTCAGCGGGGGCCCGGGTAACAAGGAACCTGGCTTGAGGTCCAGAACCGGGGTATAACCAGGAAACCGATTGGCACCTCAGTCGAGCTGAAGGAGGCAGATTTCACCCGGATTCACCCGGAACGCGTGTCTAGGGGTGTGAAATACATGCAGCCGGAAGATTTGGAGGGGTCAATCCGGGTGAATCGGGTGCCTGGGACCCTATGGAACTGGGGTCAGCGGGGGCCCGGGTAACAAGGAACCTGGCTTGAGGTCCAGAACCGGGGTATAACCAGGAAACCGATTGGCACCTCAGTCGAGCTGAAGGAGGCAGATTTCACCCGGATTCACCCGGAACGCGTGTCTAGGGGTGTGAAATACATGCAGCCGGAAGATTTGGAGGGGTCAATCCGGGTGAATCGGGTGCCTGGGACCCTATGGAACTGGGGTCAGCGGGGGCCCGGGTAACAAGGAACCTGGCTTGAGGTCCAGAACCGGGTATAACCAGGAAACCGATTGGCACCTCAGTCGAGCTGAAGGAGGCAGATTTCACCCGGATTCACCCGGAACGCGTGTCTAGGGGTGTGAAATACATGCAGCCGGAAGATTTGGAGGGGTCAATCCGGGTGAATCGGGTGCCTGGGACCCTATGGAACTGGGGTCAGCGGGGGCCCGGGTAACAAGGAACCTGGCTTGAGGTCCAGAACCGGGGTATAACCAGGAAACCGATTGGCACCTCAGTCGAGCTGAAGGAGGCAGATTTCACCCGGATTCACCCGGAACGCGTGTCTAGGGGTGTGAAATACATGCAGCCGGAAGATTTGGAGGGGTCAATCCGGGTGAATCGGGTGCCTGGGACCCTATGGAACTGGGGTCAGCGGGGGCCCGGGTAACAAGGAACCTGGCTTGAGGTCCAGAACCGGGGTATAACCAGGAAACCGATTGGCACCTCAGTCGAGCTGAAGGAGGCAGATTTCACCCGGATTCACCCGGAACGCGTGTCTAGGGGTGTGAAATACATGCAGCCGGAAGATTTGGAGGGGTCAATCCGGGTGAATCGGGTGCCTGGGACCCTATGGAACTGGGGTCAGCGGGGGCCCGGGTAACAAGGAACCTGGCTTGAGGTCCAGAACCGGGTATAACCAGGAAACCGATTGGCACCTCAGTCGAGCTGAAGGAGGCAGATTTCACCCGGATTCACCCGGAACGCGTGTCTAGGGGTGTGAAATACATGCAGCCGGAAGATTTGGAGGGGTCAATCCGGGTGAATCGGGTGCCTGGGACCCTATGGAACTGGGGTCAGCGGGGGCCCGGGTAACAAGGAACCTGGCTTGAGGTCCAGAACCGGGTATAACCAGGAAACCGATTGGCACCTCAGTCGAGCTGAAGGAGGCAGATTTCACCCGGATTCACCCGGAACGCGTGTCTAGGGGTGTGAAATACATGCAGCCGGAAGATTTGGAGGGGTCAATCCGGGTGAATCGGGTGCCTGGGACCCTATGGAACTGGGGTCAGCGGGGGCCCGGGTAACAAGGAACCTGGCTTGAGGTCCAGAACCGGGGTATAACCAGGAAACCGATTGGCACCTCAGTCGAGCTGAAGGAGGCAGATTTCACCCGGATTCACCCGGAACGCGTGTCTAGGGGTGTGAAATACATGCAGCCGGAAGATTTGGAGGGGTCAATCCGGGTGAATCGGGTGCCTGGGACCCTATGGAACTGGGGTCAGCGGGGGCCCGGGTAACAAGGAACCTGGCTTGAGGTCCAGAACCGGGGTATAACCAGGAAACCGATTGGCACCTCAGTCGAGCTGAAGGAGGCAGATTTCACCCGGATTCACCCGGAACGCGTGTCTAGGGGTGTGAAATACATGCAGCCGGAAGATTTGGAGGGGTCAATCCGGGTGAATCGGGTGCCTGGGACCCTATGGAACTGGGGTCAGCGGGGGCCCGGGTAACAAGGAACCTGGCTTGAGGTCCAGAACCGGGGTATAACCAGGAAACCGATTGGCACCTCAGTCGAGCTGAAGGAGGCAGATTTCACCCGGATTCACCCGGAACGCGTGTCTAGGGGTGTGAAATACATGCAGCCGGAAGATTTGGAGGGGTCAATCCGGGTGAATCGGGTGCCTGGGACCCTATGGAACTGGGGTCAGCGGGGGCCCGGGTAACAAGGAACCTGGCTTGAGGTCCAGAACCGGGTATAACCAGGAAACCGATTGGCACCTCAGTCGAGCTGAAGGAGGCAGATTTCACCCGGATTCACCCGGAACGCGTGTCTAGGGGTGTGAAATACATGCAGCCGGAAGATTTGGAGGGGTCAATCCGGGTGAATCGGGTGCCTGGGACCCTATGGAACTGGGGTCAGCGGGGGCCCGGGTAACAAGGAACCTGGCTTGAGGTCCAGAACCGGGTATAACCAGGAAACCGATTGGCACCTCAGTCGAGCTGAAGGAGGCAGATTTCACCCGGATTCACCCGGAACGCGTGTCTAGGGGTGTGAAATACATGCAGCCGGAAGATTTGGAGGGGTCAATCCGGGTGAATCGGGTGCCTGGGACCCTATGGAACTGGGGTCAGCGGGGGCCCGGGTAACAAGGAACCTGGCTTGAGGTCCAGAACCGGGGTATAACCAGGAAACCGATTGGCACCTCAGTCGAGCTGAAGGAGGCAGATTTCACCCGGATTCACCCGGAACGCGTGTCTAGGGGTGTGAAATACATGCAGCCGGAAGATTTGGAGGGGTCAATCCGGGTGAATCGGGTGCCTGGGACCCTATGGAACTGGGGTCAGCGGGGGCCCGGGTAACAAGGAACCTGGCTTGAGGTCCAGAACCGGGGTATAACCAGGAAACCGATTGGCACCTCAGTCGAGCTGAAGGAGGCAGATTTCACCCGGATTCACCCGGAACGGTGTCTAGGGGTGTGAAATACATGCAGCCGGAAGATTTGGAGGGGTCAATCCGGGTGAATCGGGTGCCTGGGACCCTATGGAACTGGGGTCAGCGGGGGCCCGGGTAACAAGGAACCTGGCTTGAGGTCCAGAACCGGGTATAACCAGGAAACCGATTGGCACCTCAGTCGAGCTGAAGGAGGCAGATTTCACCCGGATTCACCCGGAACGCGTGTCTAGGGGTGTGAAATACATGCAGCCGGAAGATTTGGAGGGGTCAATCCGGGTGAATCGGGTGCCTGGGACCCTATGGAACTGGGGTCAGCGGGGGCCCGGGTAACAAGGAACCTGGCTTGAGGTCCAGAACCGGGGTATAACCAGGAAACCGATTGGCACCTCAGTCGAGCTGAAGGAGGCAGATTTCACCCGGATTCACCCGGAACGCGTGTCTAGGGGTGTGAAATACATGCAGCCGGAAGATTTGGAGGGGTCAATCCGGGTGAATCGGGTGCCTGGGACCCTATGGAACTGGGGTCAGCGGGGCCCGGGTAACAAGGAACCTGGCTTGAGGTCCAGAACCGGGTATAACCAGGAAACCGATTGGCACCTCAGTCGAGCTGAAGGAGGCAGATTTCACCCGGATTCACCCGGAACGCGTGTCTAGGGGTGTGAAATACATGCAGCCGGAAGATTTGGAGGGGTCAATCCGGGTGAATCGGGTGCCTGGGACCCTATGGAACTGGGGTCAGCGGGGGCCCGGGTAACAAGGAACCTGGCTTGAGGTCCAGAACCGGGTATAACCAGGAAACCGATTGGCACCTCAGTCGAGCTGAAGGAGGCAGATTTCACCCGGATTCACCCGGAACGGTGTCTAGGGGTGTGAAATACATGCAGCCGGAAGATTTGGAGGGGTCAATCCGGGTGAATCGGGTGCCTGGGACCCTATGGAACTGGGGTCAGCGGGGGCCCGGGTAACAAGGAACCTGGCTTGAGGTCCAGAACCGGGTATAACCAGGAAACCGATTGGCACCTCAGTCGAGCTGAAGGAGGCAGATTTCACCCGGATTCACCCGGAACGGTGTCTAGGGGTGTGAAATACATGCAGCCGGAAGATTTGGAGGGGTCAATCCGGGTGAATCGGGTGCCTGGGACCCTATGGAACTGGGGTCAGCGGGGGCCCGGGTAACAAGGAACCTGGCTTGAGGTCCAGAACCGGGTATAACCAGGAAACCGATTGGCACCTCAGTCGAGCTGAAGGAGGCAGATTTCACCCGGATTCACCCGGAACGGTGTCTAGGGGTGTGAAATACATGCAGCCGGAAGATTTGGAGGGGTCAATCCGGGTGAATCGGGTGCCTGGGACCCTATGGAACTGGGGTCAGCGGGGGCCCGGGTAACAAGGAACCTGGCTTGAGGTCCAGAACCGGGGTATAACCAGGAAACCGATTGGCACCTCAGTCGAGCTGAAGGAGGCAGATTTCACCCGGATTCACCCGGAACGGTGTCTAGGGGTGTGAAATACATGCAGCCGGAAGATTTGGAGGGGTCAATCCGGGTGAATCGGGTGCCTGGGACCCTATGGAACTGGGGTCAGCGGGGGCCCGGGTAACAAGGAACCTGGCTTGAGGTCCAGAACCGGGTATAACCAGGAAACCGATTGGCACCTCAGTCGAGCTGAAGGAGGCAGATTTCACCCGGATTCACCCGGAACGCGTGTCTAGGGGTGTGAAATACATGCAGCCGGAAGATTTGGAGGGGTCAATCCGGGTGAATCGGGTGCCTGGGACCCTATGGAACTGGGGTCAGCGGGGGCCCGGGTAACAAGGAACCTGGCTTGAGGTCCAGAACCGGGGTATAACCAGGAAACCGATTGGCACCTCAGTCGAGCTGAAGGAGGCAGATTTCACCCGGATTCACCCGGAACGGTGTCTAGGGGTGTGAAATACATGCAGCCGGAAGATTTGGAGGGGTCAATCCGGGTGAATCGGGTGCCTGGGACCCTATGGAACTGGGGTCAGCGGGGGCCCGGGTAACAAGGAACCTGGCTTGAGGTCCAGAACCGGGTATAACCAGGAAACCGATTGGCACCTCAGTCGAGCTGAAGGAGGCAGATTTCACCCGGATTCACCCGGAACGGTGTCTAGGGGTGTGAAATACATGCAGCCGGAAGATTTGGAGGGGTCAATCCGGGTGAATCGGGTGCCTGGGACCCTATGGAACTGGGGTCAGCGGGGCCCGGGTAACAAGGAACCTGGCTTGAGGTCCAGAACCGGGGTATAACCAGGAAACCGATTGGCACCTCAGTCGAGCTGAAGGAGGCAGATTTCACCCGGATTCACCCGGAACGGTGTCTAGGGGTGTGAAATACATGCAGCCGGAAGATTTGGAGGGGTCAATCCGGGTGAATCGGGTGCCTGGGACCCTATGGAACTGGGGTCAGCGGGGGCCCGGGTAACAAGGAACCTGGCTTGAGGTCCAGAACCGGGTATAACCAGGAAACCGATTGGCACCTCAGTCGAGCTGAAGGAGGCAGATTTCACCCGGATTCACCCGGAACGGTGTCTAGGGGTGTGAAATACATGCAGCCGGAAGATTTGGAGGGGTCAATCCGGGTGAATCGGGTGCCTGGGACCCTATGGAACTGGGGTCAGCGGGGGCCCGGGTAACAAGGAACCTGGCTTGAGGTCCAGAACCGGGTATAACCAGGAAACCGATTGGCACCTCAGTCGAGCTGAAGGAGGCAGATTTCACCCGGATTCACCCGGAACGGTGTCTAGGGGTGTGAAATACATGCAGCCGGAAGATTTGGAGGGGTCAATCCGGGTGAATCGGGTGCCTGGGACCCTATGGAACTGGGGTCAGCGGGGGCCCGGGTAACAAGGAACCTGGCTTGAGGTCCAGAACCGGGTATAACCAGGAAACCGATTGGCACCTCAGTCGAGCTGAAGGAGGCAGATTTCACCCGGATTCACCCGGAACGGTGTCTAGGGGTGTGAAATACATGCAGCCGGAAGATTTGGAGGGGTCAATCCGGGTGAATCGGGTGCCTGGGACCCTATGGAACTGGGGTCAGCGGGGGCCCGGGTAACAAGAACCTGGCTTGAGGTCCAGAACCGGGTATAACCAGGAAACCGATTGGCACCTCAGTCGAGCTGAAGGAGGCAGATTTCACCCGGATTCACCCGGAACGGTGTCTAGGGGTGTGAAATACATGCAGCCGGAAGATTTGGAGGGGTCAATCCGGGTGAATCGGGTGCCTGGGACCCTATGGAACTGGGGTCAGCGGGGGCCCGGGTAACAAGGAACCTGGCTTGAGGTCCAGAACCGGGGTATAACCAGGAAACCGATTGGCACCTCAGTCGAGCTGAAGGAGGCAGATTTCACCCGGATTCACCCGGAACGGTGTCTAGGGTGTGAAATACATGCAGCCGGAAGATTTGGAGGGGTCAATCCGGGTGAATCGGGTGCCTGGGACCCTATGGAACTGGGGTCAGCGGGGGCCCGGGTAACAAGGAACCTGGCTTGAGGTCCAGAACCGGGTATAACCAGGAAACCGATTGGCACCTCAGTCGAGCTGAAGGAGGCAGATTTCACCCGGATTCACCCGGAACGGTGTCTAGGGGTGTGAAATACATGCAGCCGGAAGATTTGGAGGGGTCAATCCGGGTGAATCGGGTGCCTGGGACCCTATGGAACTGGGGTCAGCGGGGCCCGGGTAACAAGGAACCTGGCTTGAGGTCCAGAACCGGGTATAACCAGGAAACCGATTGGCACCTCAGTCGAGCTGAAGGAGGCAGATTTCACCCGGATTCACCCGGAACGGTGTCTAGGGGTGTGAAATACATGCAGCCGGAAGATTTGGAGGGGTCAATCCGGGTGAATCGGGTGCCTGGGACCCTATGGAACTGGGGTCAGCGGGGGCCCGGGTAACAAGAACCTGGCTTGAGGTCCAGAACCGGGTATAACCAGGAAACCGATTGGCACCTCAGTCGAGCTGAAGGAGGCAGATTTCACCCGGATTCACCCGGAACGCGTGTCTAGGGGTGTGAAATACATGCAGCCGGAAGATTTGGAGGGGTCAATCCGGGTGAATCGGGTGCCTGGGACCCTATGGAACTGGGGTCAGCGGGGGCCCGGGTAACAAGAACCTGGCTTGAGGTCCAGAACCGGGGTATAACCAGGAAACCGATTGGCACCTCAGTCGAGCTGAAGGAGGCAGATTTCACCCGGATTCACCCGGAACGCGTGTCTAGGGGTGTGAAATACATGCAGCCGGAAGATTTGGAGGGGTCAATCCGGGTGAATCGGGTGCCTGGGACCCTATGGAACTGGGGTCAGCGGGGGCCCGGGTAACAAGGAACCTGGCTTGAGGTCCAGAACCGGGTATAACCAGGAAACCGATTGGCACCTCAGTCGAGCTGAAGGAGGCAGATTTCACCCGGATTCACCCGGAACGCGTGTCTAGGGGTGTGAAATACATGCAGCCGGAAGATTTGGAGGGGTCAATCCGGGTGAATCGGGTGCCTGGGACCCTATGGAACTGGGGTCAGCGGGGGCCCGGGTAACAAGGAACCTGGCTTGAGGTCCAGAACCGGGTATAACCAGGAAACCGATTGGCACCTCAGTCGAGCTGAAGGAGGCAGATTTCACCCGGATTCACCCGGAACGGTGTCTAGGGTGTGAAATACATGCAGCCGGAAGATTTGGAGGGGTCAATCCGGGTGAATCGGGTGCCTGGGACCCTATGGAACTGGGGTCAGCGGGGGCCCGGGTAACAAGAACCTGGCTTGAGGTCCAGAACCGGGTATAACCAGGAAACCGATTGGCACCTCAGTCGAGCTGAAGGAGGCAGATTTCACCCGGATTCACCCGGAACGCGTGTCTAGGGGTGAAATACATGCAGCCGGAAGATTTGGAGGGGTCAATCCGGGTGAATCGGGTGCCTGGGACCCTATGGAACTGGGGTCAGCGGGGGCCCGGGTAACAAGAACCTGGCTTGAGGTCCAGAACCGGGTATAACCAGGAAACCGATTGGCACCTCAGTCGAGCTGAAGGAGGCAGATTTCACCCGGATTCACCCGGAACGGTGTCTAGGGGTGTGAAATACATGCAGCCGGAAGATTTGGAGGGGTCAATCCGGGTGAATCGGGTGCCTGGGACCCTATGGAACTGGGGTCAGCGGGGGCCCGGGTAACAAGAACCTGGCTTGAGGTCCAGAACCGGGTATAACCAGGAAACCGATTGGCACCTCAGTCGAGCTGAAGGAGGCAGATTTCACCCGGATTCACCCGGAACGGTGTCTAGGGGTGTGAAATACATGCAGCCGGAAGATTTGGAGGGGTCAATCCGGGTGAATCGGGTGCCTGGGACCCTATGGAACTGGGGTCAGCGGGGGCCCGGGTAACAAGAACCTGGCTTGAGGTCCAGAACCGGGTATAACCAGGAAACCGATTGGCACCTCAGTCGAGCTGAAGGAGGCAGATTTCACCCGGATTCACCCGGAACGGTGTCTAGGGGTGTGAAATACATGCAGCCGGAAGATTTGGAGGGGTCAATCCGGGTGAATCGGGTGCCTGGGACCCTATGGAACTGGGGTCAGCGGGGGCCCGGGTAACAAAGAACCTGGCTTGAGGTCCAGAACCAGGGTATAACCAGGAAACCGATTGGCACCTCAGTCGAGCTGAAGGAGGCAGATTTCACCCGGATTCACCCGGAACGGGTGTCTAGGGGTGTGAAATACATGCAGCCGGAAGATTTGGAGGGGTCAATCCGGGTGAATCGGGTGCCTGGGACCCTATGGAACTGGGGTCAGCGGGGGCCCGGGTAACAAGGAACCTGGCTTGAGGTCCAGAACCGGGGTATAACCAGGAAACCGATTGGCACCTCAGTCGAGCTGAAGGAGGCAGATTTCACCCGGATTCACCCGGAACGGTGTCTAGGGTGTGAAATACATGCAGCCGGAAGATTTGGAGGGGTCAATCCGGGAATCGGGTGCCTGGGACCCTATGGAACTGGGGTCAGCGGGGCCCGGGTAACAAGAACCTGGCTTGAGGTCCAGAACCGGGTATAACCAGGAAACCGATTGGCACCTCAGTCGAGCTGAAGGAGGCAGATTTCACCCGGATTCACCCGGAACGCGTGTCTAGGGTGTGAAATACATGCAGCCGGAAGATTTGGAGGGGTCAATCCGGTGAATCGGGTGCCTGGGACCCTATGGAACTGGGGTCAGCGGGGGCCCGGGTAACAAAGAACCTGGCTTGAGGTCCAGAACCGGGTATAACCAGGAAACCGATTGGCACCTCAGTCGAGCTGAAGGAGGCAGATTTCACCCGGATTCACCCGGAACGCGTGTCTAGGGTGTGAAATACATGCAGCCGGAAGATTTGGAGGGTCAATCCGGGTGAATCGGGTGCCTGGGACCCTATGGAACTGGGTCAGCGGGGGCCCGGGTAACAAGAACCTGGCTTGAGGTCCAGAACCGGGTATAACCAGGAAACCGATTGGCACCTCAGTCGAGCTGAAGGAGGCAGATTTCACCCGGATTCACCCGGAACGTGTCTAGGGTGTGAAATACATGCAGCCGGAAGATTTGGAGGGGTCAATCCGGGTGAATCGGGTGCCTGGGACCCTATGGAACTGGGGTCAGCGGGGGCCCGGGTAACAAGGAACCTGGCTTGAGGTCCAGAACCGGGTATAACCAGGAAACCGATTGGCACCTCAGTCGAGCTGAAGGAGGCAGATTTCACCCGGATTCACCCGGAACGGTGTCTAGGGGTGTGAAATACATGCAGCCGGAAGATTTGGAGGGTCAATCCGGGTGAATCGGGTGCCTGGGACCCTATGGAACTGGGGTCAGCGGGGGCCCGGGTAACAAAACCTGGCTTGAGGTCCAGAACCGGGGTATAACCAGGAAACCGATTGGCACTCAGTCGAGCTGAAGGAGGCAGATTTCACCCGGATTCACCCGGAACGGTGTCTAGGGGTGTGAAATACATGCAGCCGGAAGATTTGGAGGGGTCAATCCGGGTGAATCGGGTGCCTGGGACCCTATGGAACTGGGGTCAGCGGGGGCCCGGGTAACAAGGAACCTGGCTTGAGGTCCAGAACCGGGTATAACCAGGAAACCGATTGGCACCTCAGTCGAGCTGAAGGAGGCAGATTCACCCGGATTCACCCGGAACGGTGTCTAGGGGTGAAATACATGCAGCCGGAAGATTTGGAGGGGTCAATCCGGGTGAATCGGGTGCCTGGGACCCTATGGAACTGGGGTCAGCGGGGGCCCGGGTAACAAGAACCTGGCTTGAGGTCCAGAACCGGGTATAACCAGGAAACCGATTGGCACCTCAGTCGAGCTGAAGGAGGCAGATTTCACCCGGATTCACCCGGAACGGTGTCTAGGGTGTGAAATACATGCAGCCGGAAGATTTGGAGGGGTCAATCCGGGTGAATCGGGTGCCTGGGACCCTATGGAACTGGGGTCAGCGGGGCCCGGTAACAAGAACCTGGCTTGAGGTCCAGAACCGGGTATAACCAGGAAACCGATTGGCACCTCAGTCGAGCTGAAGGAGGCAGATTTCACCGGATTCACCCGGAACGGTGTCTAGGGGTGTGAAATACATGCAGCCGGAAGATTTGGAGGGGTCAATCCGGGTGAATCGGGTGCCTGGGACCCTATGGAACTGGGGTCAGCGGGGCCCGGGTAACAAGAACCTGGCTTGAGGTCCAGAACCAGGGTATAACCAGGAAACGATTGGCACCTCAGTCGAGCTGAAGGAAGGCAGATTTCACCCGGATTCACCCGGAACGGGTGTCTAGGGTGTGAAATACATGCAGCCGGAAGATTTGGAGGGGTCAATCCGGGTGAATCGGGTGCCTGGGACCTATGGAACTGGGGTCAGCGGGGGCCCGGTAACAAGGAACCTGGCTTGAGGTCCAGAACCGGGTATAACCAGAAACCGATTGGCACCTCAGTCGAGCTGAAGGAGGCAGATTTCACCCGGATTCACCCGGAACGTGTCAGGGGTGTGAAATACATGCAGCCGGAAGATTGGAGGGGTCAATCCGGGTGATCGGTGCCTGGGACCCTATGGAAATGGGGTCAGCGGGGCCCGGGTAACAAGGAACCTGGCTTTGAGGTCCAGAACCAGGGTATAACCAGGAAACCGATTGGCACCTCAGTCGAGCTGAAGGAGGCAGATTTCACCCGGATTCACCCGGAACGGTGTCTAGGGGTGTGAAATGCATGCGCGGAAGTTTGGAGGGTCAATCCGGGTGAATCGGTGCCTGGACCCTATGGAACTGGGCAGCGGGGGCCGGGTAACAAGAACCTGGCTTGAGGTCCAGAACCAGCGGTAAAACCAGGAAACCGATTGGCACCTCAGTCGAGCTGAAGGAGGCAGATTTCACCCGGATTCCCCGGAACGGTGTCTAGGGTGTGAAATGCATCAGCCGGAAGATTTGGAGGGGTCATCCGGTGAATCGGGTGCCTGGGACCCTATGGAACTGGGGTCAGCGGGGCTGGGACCCTATGGAACTGGGGTCAGCGGGGCCCGGGTAACAAGGAACCTGGCTTGAGGTCCAGAACCGGGTATAACCAGGAAACCGATTGGCACCTCAGTCGAGCTGAAGGAGGCAGATTTCACCCGGATTCACCCGGAACGGTGTCTAGGGGTGAAATACATGCAGCCGGAAGATTTGGAGGGTCAATCCGGGTGAATCGGGTGCCTGGGACCCTATGGAACTGGGGTCAGCGGGGCCCGGGTAACAAGGAACCTGGCTTGAGGTCCAGAACCGGGTATAACCAGGAAACCGATTGGCACCTCAGTCGAGCTGAAGGAGGCAGATTTCACCCGGATTCACCCGGAACGGTGTCTAGGGGTGTGAAATACATGCAGCCGGAAGATTTGGAGGGGTCAATCCGGGTGAATCGGGTGCCTGGGACCCTATGGAACTGGGGTCAGCGGGGGCCCGGGTAACAAGGAACCTGGCTTGAGGTCCAGAACCGGGTATAACCAGGAAACCGATTGGCACCTCAGTCGAGCTGAAGGAGGCAGATTTCACCCGGATTCACCCGGAACGGTGTCTAGGGGTGTGAAATACATGCAGCCGGAAGATTTGGAGGGGTCAATCCGGGTGAATCGGGTGCCTGGGACCCTATGGAACTGGGGTCAGCGGGGGCCCGGGTAACAAGGAACCTGGCTTGAGGTCCAGAACCGGGTATAACCAGGAAACCGATTGGCACCTCAGTCGAGCTGAAGGAGGCAGATTTCACCCGGATTCACCCGGAACGCGTGTCTAGGGGTGTGAAATACATGCAGCCGGAAGATTTGGAGGGGTCAATCCGGGAATCGGGTGCCTGGGACCCTATGGAACTGGGGTCAGCGGGGGCCCGGGTAACAAGGAACCTGGCTTGAGGTCCAGAACCGGGTATAACCAGGAAACCGATTGGCACCTCAGTCGAGCTGAAGGAGGCAGATTTCACCCGGATTCACCCGGAACGCGTGTCTAGGGTGTGAAATACATGCAGCCGGAAGATTTGGAGGGGTCAATCCGGGTGAATCGGGTGCCTGGGACCCTATGGAACTGGGGTCAGCGGGGCCCGGGTAACAAGAACCTGGCTTGAGGTCCAGAACCGGGATAACCAGGAAACCGATTGGCACCTCAGTCGAGCTGAAGGAGGCAGATTTCACCCGGATTCACCCAACGGTGTCTAGGGGTGTGAAATACATGCAGCCGGAAGATTTGGAGGGGTCAATCCGGGTGAATCGGGTGCCTGGGACCCTATGGAACTGGGGTCAGCGGGGGCCCGGGTAACAAGAACCTGGCTTGAGGTCCAGAACCGGGTATAACCAGGAAACCGATTGGCACCTCAGTCGAGCTGAAGGAGGCAGATTTCACCCGGATTCACCCGGAACGGGTCTAGGGGTGTGAAATACATGCAGCCGGAAGATTTGGAGGGGTCAATCCGGGTGAATCGGGTGCCTGGGACCATGGAACTGGGGTCAGCGGGGCCCGGGTAACAAGGAACCTGGCTTGAGGTCCAGAACCGGGTATAACCAGGAAACCGATTGGCACCTCAGTCGAGCTGAAGGAGGCAGATTTCACCCGGATTCACCCGGAACGGGTCTAGGGGTGAAATACATGCAGCCGGAAGATTTGGAGGGGTCAATCCGGGTGAATCGGGTGCCTGGGACCCTATGGAACTGGGGTCAGCGGGGCCCGGGTAACAAAACCTGGCTTGAGGTCCAGAACCGGGTATAACCAGGAAACCGATTGGCACCTCAGTCGAGCTGAAGGAGGCAGATTTCACCCGGATTCACCCGGAACGGTGTCTAGGGGTGTGAAATACATGCAGCCGGAAGATTTGGAGGGTCAATCCGGTGAATCGGGTGCCTGGGACCCTATGGAACTGGGGTCAGCGGGGCCCGGGTAACAAGGAACCTGGCTTGAGGTCCAGAACCGGGTATAACCAGGAAACCGATTGGCACCTCAGTCGAGCTGAAGAGGCAGATTTCACCCGGATTCACCCGGAACGGTGTCTAGGGGTGAAATACATGCAGCCGGAAGATTTGGAGGGGTCAATCCGGGTGAATCGGGTGCCTGGACCCTATGGAACTGGGGTCAGCGGGGGCCCGGTAACAAGAACCTGGCTTGAGGTCCAGAACCGGGTATAACCAGGAAACCGATTGGCACCTCAGTCGAGCTGAAGGAGGCAGATTTCACCCGGATTCACCCGGAACGGGTCTAGGGGTGTGAAATACATGCAGCCGGAAGATTTGGAGGGGTCAATCCGGGTGAATCGGGTGCCTGGGACCCTATGGAACTGGGGTCAGCGGGGCCCGGTAACAAGAACCTGGCTTGAGGTCCAGAACCGGGTATAACCAGGAAACCGATTGGCACCTCAGTCGAGCTGAAGGAGGCAGATTTCACCCGGATTCACCCGGAACGGTGTCTAGGGGTGAAATACATGCAGCCGGAAGATTTGGAGGGTCAATCCGGGAATCGGGTGCCTGGACCCTATGGAACTGGGGTCAGCGGGGCCCGGGTAACAAGGAACCTGGCTTGAGGTCCAGAACCGGGGTATAACCAGGAAACCGATTGGCACCTCAGTCGAGCTGAAGGAGGCAGATTTCACCCGGATTCACCCGGAACGGTGTCTAGGGGTGAAATACATGCAGCCGGAAGATTTGGAGGGGTCAATCCGGGTGAATCGGGTGCCTGGGACCCTATGGAACTGGGGTCAGCGGGGGCCCGGGTAACAAGGAACCTGGCTTGAGGTCCAGAACCGGGGTATAACCAGGAAACCGATTGGCACCTCAGTCGAGCTGAAGGAGGCAGATTTCACCCGGATTCACCCGGAACGGGTCTAGGGGTGTGAAATACATGCAGCCGGAAGGAGGGGTCAATCCGGGTGAATCGGGTGCCTGGGACCCTATGGAACTGGGGTCAGCGGGGCCCGGGTAACAAAACCTGGCTTGAGGTCCAGAACCGGGTATAACCAGGAAACCGATTGGCACCTCAGTCGAGCTGAAGGAGGCAGATTTCACCCGGATTCACCCGGAACGGTCTAGGGGTGAAATACATGCAGCCGGAAGATTTGGAGGGGTCAATCCGGGTGAATCGGGTGCCTGGACCCTATGGAACTGGGTCAGCGGGGGCCCGGGTAACAAGAACCTGGCTTGAGGTCCAGAACCGGGTATAACCAGGAAACCGATTGGCACCTCAGTCGAGCTGAAGGAGGCAGATTTCACCCGGATTCACCCGGAACGGGTCTAGGGGTGAAATACATGCAGCCGGAAGATTTGGAGGGGTCAATCCGGGTGAATCGGGTGCCTGGGACCCTATGGAACTGGGTCAGCGGGGGCCCGGGTAACAAGAACCTGGCTTGAGTCCAGAACCGGGATAACCAGGAAACCGATTGGCACCTCAGTCGAGCTGAAGGAGGCAGATTTCACCCGGATTCACCCGGAACGGTGTCTAGGGGTGAAATACATGCAGCCGAAGATTTGGAGGGGTCAATCCGGGTGAATCGGGTGCCTGGGACCCTATGGAACTGGGGTCAGCGGGGGCCCGGTAACAAGAACCTGGCTTGAGGTCCAGAACCGGGTATAACCAGGAAACCGATTGGCACCTCAGTCGAGCTGAAGGAGGCAGATTTCACCCGGATTCACCCGGAACGGTGTCTAGGGGTGTGAAATACATGCAGCCGGAAGATTTGGAGGGTCAATCCGGTGAATCGGGTGCCTGGGACCCTATGGAACTGGGGTCAGCGGGGGCCCGGGTAACAAAACCTGGCTTGAGGTCCAGAACCGGGTAAACCAGGAAACCGATTGGCACCTCAGTCGAGCTGAAGGAGGCAGATTTCACCCGGATTCACCCGGAACGGTGTCTAGGGGTGAAATACATGCAGCCGGAAGATTTGGAGGGGTCAATCCGGGTGAATCGGGTGCCTGGGACCCTATGGAACTGGGGTCAGCGGGGGCCCGGGTAACAAGGAACCTGGCTTGAGGTCCAGAACCGGGTATAACCAGGAAACCGATTGGCACCTCAGTCGAGCTGAAGGAGGCAGATTTCACCCGGATTCACCCGGAACGCGTGTCTAGGGGTGAAATACATGCAGCCGGAAGATTTGGAGGGGTCAATCCGGGTGAATCGGGTGCCTGGGACCCTATGGAACTGGGTCAGCGGGGCCCGGGTAACAAAGAACCTGGCTTGAGGTCCAGAACCGGGTATAACCAGGAAACCGATTGGCACCTCAGTCGAGCTGAAGGAGGCAGATTTCACCGGATTCACCCGGAACGCGTGTCTAGGGGTGAAATACATGCAGCCGGAATTTGGAGGGTCAATCCGGGAATCGGGTGCCTGGGACCCTATGGAACTGGGTCAGCGGGGGCCCGGTAACAAGAACCTGGCTTGAGGTCCAGAACCGGGTATAACCAGGAAACCGATTGGCACCTCAGTCGAGCTGAAGGAGGCAGATTCACCCGGATTCACACCGGAACGGTGTCTAGGGGAAATACATGCAGCCGGAAGATTTGGAGGGTCAATCCGGTGAATCGGGCCTGGGACCCTATGGAACTGGGGTCAGCGGGGCCGGGTAACAAGAACCTGGCTTGAGGTCCAGAACCGGGTATAACCAGGAAACCGATTGGCACCTCAGTCGAGCTGAAGGAGGCAGATTTCACCCGGATTCACCCGAACGGGTCTAGGGTGTGAAATACATGCAGCCGGAAGATTGGAGGGGTCAATCCGGGTGAATCGGGTGCCTGGGACCCTATGGAACTGGGTCAGCGGGGCCCGGGTAACAAGAACCTGGCTTGAGGTCCAGAACCGGGTAAACCAGAAACCGATTGGCACCTCAGTCGAGCTGAAGGAGGCAGATTTCACCCGGATTCACCCGAACGGTGTCTAGGGTGTGAAATACATGCAGCCGGAAGATTTGGAGGGGTCAATCCGGGAATCGGGTGCCTGGGACCCTATGGAACTGGGGTCAGCGGGGCCCGGGTAACAAGAACCTGGCTTGAGGTCCAGAACCGGTATAACCAGGAAACCGATTGGCACCTCAGTCGAGCTGAAGGAGGCAGATTTACCCGGATTCACCCGGAACGGTGTCTAGGGGTGTGAAATACATGCAGCCGGAAATTTGGAGGGTCAATCCGGGTGAATCGGGTGCCTGGGACCCTATGGAACTGGGTCAGCGGGGCCCGGGTAACAAGAACCTGGCTTGAGGTCCAGAACCGGGTATAACCAGGAAACCGATTGGCACCTCAGTCGAGCTGAAGGAGGCAGATTTCACCCGGATTCACCCGGAACGGGTCTAGGGGTGTGAAATACATGCAGCCGGAAGATTTGGAGGGTCAATCCGGGTGAATCGGGTGCCTGGGACCCTATGGAACTGGGGTCAGCGGGGCCCGGGTAACAAGAACCTGGCTTGAGGTCCAGAACCGGGTATAACCAGGAAACCGATTGGCACCTCAGTCGAGCTGAAGGAGGCAGATTTCACCCGGATTCACCCGGAACGGTGTCTAGGGGTGTGAAATACATGCAGCCGGAAGATTTGGAGGGGTCAATCCGGGTGAATCGGGTGCCTGGGACCCTATGGAACTGGGTCAGCGGGGGCCCGGGTAACAAAGAACCTGGCTTGAGGTCCAGAACCGGGTATAACCAGGAAACCGATTGGCACCTCAGTCGAGCTGAAGGAGGCAGATTTCACCCGGATTCACCCGGAACGGTGTCTAGGGGTGTGAAATACATGCAGCCGGAAGATTTGGAGGGTCAATCCGGGTGAATCGGGTGCCTGGGACCCTATGGAACTGGGGTCAGCGGGGCCCGGGTAACAAGAACCTGGCTTGAGGTCCAGAACCAGGGGTATAACCAGGAAACCGATTGGCACCTCAGTCGAGCTGAAGGAGGCAGATTTCACCCGGATTCACCCGGAACGGGTCTAGGGTGTGAAATACATGCAGCCGGAAGATTTGGAGGGGTCAATCCGGGTGAATCGGGTGCCTGGGACCCTATGGAACTGGGGTCAGCGGGGCCCGGGTAACAAAGGAACCTGGCTTGAGGTCCAGAACCGGGTATAACCAGGAAACCGATTGGCACCTCAGTCGAGCTGAAGGAGGCAGATTCACCCGGATTCACCCGGAACGGGTCTAGGGGTGTGAAATACATGCAGCCGGAAGATTTGGAGGGGTCAATCCGGTGAATCGGGTGCCTGGGACCCTATGGAACTGGGTCAGCGGGGCCCGGGTAACAAAGAACCTGGCTTGAGGTCCAGAACCGGGATAACCAGGAAACCGATTGGCACCTCAGTCGAGCTGAAGGAGGCAGATTTCACCCGGATTCACCCGGAACGCGGTGTCTAGGGGTTGAAATACATGCAGCCGAAGATTTGGAGGGTCAATCCGGGTGAATCGGGTGCCTGGGACCCTATGGAACTGGGTCAGCGGGGCCCGGTAACAAGAACCTGGCTTGAGGTCCAGAACCGGGATAACCAGGAAACCGATTGGCACCTCAGTCGAGCTGAAGGAGGCAGATTTCACCCGGATTCACCCGGAACGGTTCTAGGGGTGTGAAATACATGCAGCCGGAAGATTTGGAGGGTCAATCCGGGAATCGGGCCTGGGACCCTATGGAACTGGGGTCAGCGGGGCCCGGTAACAAAGAACCTGCTTGAGGTCCAGAACCGGGTATAACCAGGAAACCGATTGGCACCTCAGTCGAGCTGAAGGAGCAGATTTCACCCGGATTCACCCGGAACGGTGTCTAGGGGTGAAATACATGCAGCCGGAAGATTTGGAGGGGTCAATCCGGGTGAATCGGGTGCCTGGACCCTATGGAACTGGGGTCAGCGGGCCCGGGTAACAAGAACCTGGCTTGAGTCCAGAACCGGGTAAACCAGGAAACCGATTGGCACCTCAGTCGAGCTGAAGGAGGCAGATTCACCCGGATTCACCCGAACGGTGTCTAGGGTGTGAAATACATGCAGCCGGAAGATTTGGAGGGGTCAATCCGGGTGAATCGGGCCTGGGACCCTATGGAACTGGGGTCAGCGGGGCCCGGTAACAAGAACCTGGCTTGAGGTCCAGAACCGGGTATAACCAGGAAACGATGGCACCTCAGTCGAGCTGAAGAGGCAGATTTCACCCGGATTCACCCGGAACGGGTGTCTAGGGGTGTGAAATACATGCAGCCGGAAGATTTGGAGGGTCAATCCGGGTGAATCGGGCCTGGGACCCTATGGAAACTGGGGTCAGCGGGGCCCGGAACAAAGAACCTGGCTTGAGGTCCAGAACCAGGGTATAACCAGGAAACCGATTGGCACCTCAGTCGAGTGAAGGAGGCAATTTCACCCGGATTCACCCGGAACGGGTCTAGGGTGTGAAATACATGCAGCCGGAGATTTGGAGGGGTCAATCCGGGGAATCGGGTGCCTGGGACCCTATGGAACTGGGTCAGCGGGGCCCGGTAACAAGAACCGGCTTGAGGTCCAGAACCGGTATAACCAGGAAACCGATTGGCACCTCAGTCGAGCTGAAGGAGGCAGATTTCACCCGGATTCACCCGAACGGGTCTAGGGTGTAAATACATGCAGCCGGAAGTTTGGAGGGTCAATCCGGTGAATCGGTGCCTGGGACCCTATGGAACTGGGTCAGCGGGGCCCGGGTAACAAAGAACCTGGCTTGAGGTCCAGAACCGGGTATACCAGGAAACCGATTGGCACCTCAGTCGAGCTGAAGGAGGCAGATTCACCCGATTCACCGGAACGGGTGTCTAGGGGTGTGAAATACATGCAGCCGGAAGATTTGAGGGGTCAATCCGGTGAATCGGTGCCTGGACCCTATGGAACTGGGTCAGCGGGGCCCGGGTAACAAAGAACCTGGCTTGATCCAGAACCAGGGTATAACCAGGAAACCGATTGGCACCTCAGTCGAGCTGAAGGAGGCAGATTTCACCCGGATTCACACCCGAACGGGTCTAGGGTGTGAAATACATGCAGCCGGAAGATTTGGAGGGGTCAATCCGGGAATCGGGTGCCTGGGACCCTATGGAACTGGGGTCCCGGGTAACAAGGAACCTGGCTTGAGGTCCAGAACCGGGTATAACCAGGAAACCGATTGGCACCTCAGTCGAGCTGAAGGAGGCAGATTTCACCCGATTCACCCGGAACGTGTCTAGGGTGTGAAATACATGCAGCCGGAAGATTTGGGGTCAATCCGGGTGAATCGGGTGCCTGGGACCCTATGGAACTGGGAGCGGGGTAACAAGGAACCTGGCTTGAGGTCCAGAACCATAACCAGGAAACCGATTGGCACCTCAGTCGAGCTGAAGGAGGCAGATTTCACCCGGATTCACCCGAATAGGGGTGTGAAATACATGCAGCCGGAAGATTTGGAGGGGTCAATCCGGGTGAATCGGGTGCCTGGGACCCTATGGAACTGGGGTCAGCGGGGGCCCGGGTAACAAAACCTGGCTTGAGGTCCAGAACCGGGTATAACCAGGAAACCGATTGGCACCTCAGTCGAGCTGAAGGAGGCAGATTTCACCCGGATTCACCCGGAACGCGTGTCTAGGGGTGTGAAATACATGCAGCCGGAAGATTTGGAGGGGTCAATCCGGGTGAATCGGGTGCCTGGGACCCTATGGAACTGGGGTCAGCGGGGGCCCGGGTAACAAGGAACCTGGCTTGAGCCAGAAAGGGGATAACCAGGAAACCGATTGGCACCTCAGTCGAGCTGAAGGAGGCAGATTTCACCGGATTCACCCGGAACGGTGTCTAGGGGTGTGAAATACATGCAGCCGGAAGATTTGGAGGGGTCAATCCGGGTGAATCGGGTGCCTGGGACCCTATGGAACTGGGGTCAGCGGGGGCAACAACCTGAGGTCCAGAACCGGGGTATAACCAGGAAACCGATTGGCACCTCAGTCGAGCTGAAGGAGGCAGATTTCACCCGGATTCACCCGGAACGTGTCTAGGGGTGTGAAATACATGCAGCCGGAAGATTTGGAGGGTCAATCCGGGTGAATCGGGTGCCTGGGACCCTATGGAACTGGGGTCAGCGGGGCCCGGGTAACAAGGAACCTGGCTTGAGGTCCAGAACCGGGGTATAACCAGGAAACCGATTGGCACCTCAGTCGAGCTGAAGGAGGCAGATTTCACCCGGATTCACCCGGAACGGTGTCTAGGGGTGTGAAATACATGCAGCCGGAAGATTTGGAGGGGTCAATCCGGGTGAATCGGGACCCTATGGAACTGGGGTCAGCGGGGCCCGGGTAACAAGGAACCTGGCTTGAGGTCCAGAACCGGGGTATAACCAGGAAACCGATTGGCACCTCAGTCGAGCTGAAGGAGGCAGATTTCACCCGGATTCACCCGGAACGTGTCTAGGGGTGAAATACATGCAGCCGGAAGATTTGGAGGGGTCAATCCGGGTGAATCGGGTGCCTGGGACCCTATGGAACTGGGGTCAGCGGGGTAACAAGGAACCTGGCTTGAGGTCCAGAACCGGGGTATAACCAGGAAACCGATTGGCACCTCAGTCGAGCTGAAGGAGGCAGATTTCACCCGGATTCACCCGGAACGCGTGTCTAGGGGTGTGAAATACATGCAGCCGGAAGATTTGGAGGGGTCAATCCGGGTGAATCGGGTGCCTGGGACCCTATGGAACTGGGGTCAGCGGGGGCCAACAAAGGAACCTGGCTTGAGGTCCAGAACCGGGGTATAACCAGGAAACCGATTGGCACCTCAGTCGAGCTGAAGGAGGCAGATTTCACCCGGATTCACCCGGAACGGTGTCTAGGGGTGTGAAATACATGCAGCCGGAAGATTTGGAGGGGTCAATCCGGGTGAATCGGGTGCCTGGGACCCTATGGAACTGGGGTCAGCGGGGCCCGGGTAACAAGGAAAGGTCCAGAACCGGGGTATAACCAGGAAACCGATTGGCACCTCAGTCGAGCTGAAGGAGGCAGATTTCACCCGGATTCACCCGGAACGCGTGTCTAGGGGTGTGAAATACATGCAGCCGGAAGATTTGGAGGGGTCAATCCGGGTGAATCGGGTGCCTGGGACCCTATGGAACTGGGGTCAGCGGGGGGGTAACAAGGAACCTGGCTTGTCCAGAACCGGGTATAGGAAACCGATTGGCACCTCAGTCGAGCTGAAGGAGGCAGATTTCACCCGGATTCACCCGGAACGCGTGTCTAGGGGTGTGAAATACATGCAGCCGGAAGATTTGGAGGGGTCAATCCGGGTGAATCGGGTGCCTGGGACCCTATGGAACTGGGTCAGCGGGGGCCCGGGTAACAAGGAAGGTAGAACCGGGTATAACCAGGAAACCGATTGGCACCTCAGTCGAGCTGAAGGAGGCAGATTTCACCCGGATTCACCCGGAACGCGTGTCTAGGGGTGTGAAATACATGCAGCCGGAAGATTTGGAGGGGTCAATCCGGGTGAATCGGGTGCCTGGGACCCTATGGAACTGGGGTCAGCGGGGGCCCGGGTAACAAGGAACCTGGCTTGAGGTCCAGAACCGGGTATAACCAGGAAACCGATTGGCACCTCAGTCGAGCTGAAGGAGGCAGATTTCACCCGGATTCACCCGGAACGTGTCTAGGGGTGTGAAATACATGCAGCCGGAAGATTTGGAGGGGTCAATCCGGGTGAATCGGGTGCTGGGACCCTATGGAACTGGGGTCAGCGGGGGCCCGGGTAACAAGGAACCTGGCTTGAGGTCCAGAACCGGGTATAACCAGGAAACCGATTGGCACCTCAGTCGAGCTGAAGGAGGCAGATTTCACCCGGATTCACCCGGAACGCGTGTCTAGGGGTGTGAAATACATGCAGCCGGAAGATTTGGAGGGTCAATCCGGGTGACCCTATGGAACTCGGGTGGAACCTGGAGGAGAACCGGATTGGCAACCTCAGTCGAGCTGAAGGAGGCAGATTTCACCCGGATTCACCCGGAACGTGTGAAAATACATGCAGCCGGAAGATTTGGAGGGTCAATCCGGGTGAATCGGGTGCCTGGGACCCTATGGAACTGGGGTCAGCGGGGGCCCGGTAACAAGGAACCTGGCTTGAGTCCAGAACCGGGGTATAACCAGGAAACCGATTGGCACCTCAGTCGAGCTGAAGGAGATTTCACCCGGATTCACCCGGAACGGTCTAGGGGTGTGAAATACATGCAGCCGGAAGATTTGGAGGGGTCAATCCGGGTGAATCGGGTGCCTGGGACCCTATGGAACTGGGGTCAGCGGGGCCCGGTAACAAGGAACCTGGCTTGAGGTCCAGAACCGGGGTATAACCAGGAAACCGATTGGCACCTCAGTCGAGCTGAAGGAGGCAGATTTCACCCGGATTCACCCGGAACGCGTGTCTAGGGGTGTGAAATACATGCAGCCGGAAGATTTGGAATCGGGTGTCAAATCCGGGCCTGAAATCGGGTCCAGAAAGGAGGAACCGATTGGCACCTCAGTCGAGCTGAAGGAGGCAGATTTCACCCGGATTCACCCGGAACGCGTGTCTAGGGGTGTGAAATACATGCAGCCGGAAGATTTGGAGGGGTCAATCGGGTGCCTGGGACCCTATGGAACAGGGGCCCGGGTAACAAGGAACCTGGCTTGAGGTCCAGAACCGGGGTATAACCAGGAAACCGATTGGCACCTCAGTCGAGCTGAAGGAGGCAGATTTCACCCGGATTCACCCGGAACGGTGTCTAGGGGTGTGAAATACATGCAGCCGGAAGATTTGGAGGGGTCAATCCGGGTGAATCGGGTGCCTGGGACCCTATGGAACTGGGTCAGCGGGGCCCGGGTAACAAGGAACCTGAGGTCCAGAACCGGGTATAACCAGGAAACCGATTGGCACCTCAGTCGAGCTGAAGGAGGCAGATTTCACCCGGATCACCCGGAACGCGTGTCTAGGGTGTGAAATACATGCAGCCGGAAGATTTGGAGGGTCAATCCGGGTGAATCGGGTGCCTGGGACCCTATGGAACTGGGTCAGCGGGGCCCGGGTAACAAGAACCTGGAGTCCAGAACCGGGTATAACCAGGAAACCGATTGGACCTCAGTCGAGCTGAAGGAGGCAGATTTCACCCGGATTCCCGAACGTGTCTAGGGGTGTGAAATACATGCAGCCGGAAGATTTGGAGGGGTCAATCCGGGTGAATCGGGTGCCTGGGACCTATGGAACTGGGGTCAGCGGGCCCGGGTAACAAGGAACCTGGCAGGTCCAGAACCATAACCAGGAAACCGATTGGCACCTCAGTCGAGCTGAAGGAGGCAGATTTCACCCGGATTCACCCGGAACGCGTGTCTAGGGGTGTGAAATACATGCAGCCGGAAGATTTGGAGGGGTCAATCCGGGTGAATCGGGTGCCTGGGACCCTATGGAACTGGGGTCAGCGGGAACAAAGGAACCTGGCTTGAGGTCCAGAACCGGGGTATAACCAGGAAACCGATTGGCACCAGTCGAGCTGAAGGAGGCAGATTTCACCCGATTCACCCGAACGCGTGTCTAGGGGTGTGAAATACATGCAGCCGGAAGATTTGGAGGGGTCAATCCGGGTGAATCGGGTGCCTGGGACCCTATGGAACTGGGGTCAGCGGGGGCCCGGGTAACAAGGAAAGGTCCAGAACCGGGTATAACCAGGAAACCGATTGGCACCTCAGTCGAGCTGAAGAGGCAGATTTCACCCGGATTCACCCGGAACGTGTCTAGGGTGTGAAATACAATTTGGAGGGTCAATCCGGGAACTGGGACCATGGAACTGGGTCAGCGGGGGCCCGGTAACAAGGAACCTGCTTGAGGTCCAGAACCGGGTATAACCAGGAAAATTGGCACCTCAGTCGAGCTGAAGGAATTTCACCCGGATTCACCCGGAACGGTGTCTAGGGGTGTGAAATACATGCAGCCGGAAGATTTGGAGGGGTCAATCCGGGTGAATCGGGTGCCTGGGACCTATGGAA